>LN483869.1:53149-72539 GCA_900002565.1 Culicoides sonorensis
ACATTGGATGCATGTATGGTAACTGATTTAATAACTGAAAATGACAATTACCGTAAAACTCGTAATGATAATAGACGAGTCAATGTCCATCAAAGAAATCACTCACCAACAAATGAAAATTGCTATAGTTGTCCCATTTGTGATAAGAACTGTAAATCCGCATCCGAGTGTGACAAGTTTATGAACTCGGACAGAAATAAACGCTGGGAACTAGCTCGACATGCAAGATTGTGTAGAGTGTGTCTTCAAACACATCAAGGAAGTTGCTCAAGTAATCAAATTTGTGGTGTTGATGGCTGCATGCGTAGACATAATAAATTGCTGCATCCAAACAATTCAAAGGTCACTAACCCTCCAATCACCACAAATTCAGTTGAAATCCAAACAGAAAGTAACTTCATGCATCAACAGCACACAGATTCAATGTTGTTCCGTATCATTCCAGTTACGTTGAAAAATGGCTCAAACTCCGTAAATACATTTGCATTTATTGACGATGGCTCGTCTGTAACACTGATAGACCAAAAGTTAGTCACAGAACTGCAAGCAAATGGACCCACGAAACCGCTCTGTCTCCAGTGGACCAATAATGAAAAACGCATGGAACCCGAATCAAAATCATTATCGTTGTCTATTTCTGGTCAACATCCAACGGCTAAAACATTTGAAATTGAAAATGTAAGAACCGTAAAAGATTTAGCCTTACCAACTCAAACCGCAATTATTGAAGAAATGTTGCAAGACTGGAAACACTTGAAAGGGTTGCCACTAGCATCATACAAAAACGCACGTCCAATGATTTTGATTGGTCTCGATAACGGTCATTTGGGAACTCCATTACGCGTCAAAGAAGGATGCAAAGATGAACCCATTGCCACTAAAACTAGACTTGGTTGGTGCATATACGGTAAAATAAAAAACTGCCACTCCTCATCACCCTCATTCAACGCTCATCACCGGCTCGAAGCCACTGAAATTACGTCTAAAAAGCTCACGCATAATTTGACTAGCAACCAAAGCGTTAAAATGATGAAACATGAAAATTCTCTTTTATCGCGAGATGACTCAAAAGCTCTCGCCATTCTACCACAGAATACAATAAGATTTAAAAATCATGTAAGTACCTCACTACTTTGGTTTCAAGATGAAATCGACCTACCTGCTCGTACTCAAAGGGCTCCGCTACGACTTGCGCAGCTTGGTACCAATTCAGAGCTATCTTCATTTCACAATGAAACCAATTTATGTGATTATACCCAAACGGCAACGCTACGACTTGCTTGCCTCGGTAGTCATTTAAAATCACCGTTAATCACCGTCAAATCTGACGTACAAGCTCCTACCCAAACGGCATTGCCACGACTTGATCGCCTCGGTAGTAAGTACAAAGCACCCACTTACATAGTTAAATTTGATGTTTGCGATTGTATCCAAACGGCAGTGCCACGACTTGCTTGCCTCGGTATCAGTTTCCAACTACAATCGTTTCACGTAACATTTAACTTACCACCACTTCGTGATCGCTTAGGAACCAGCTCTTTATTCACGTCAATACGAGTTAAAATCGGATCGCATAAACATACTCAAAAACTAATGCTACGACTTGCACGCTTCAGTACCAGATTCAAAAATTTCAATAAAAATCCCAAGTCAAAGGTGTTCCTGAATCACAAACCAAATCACTTAAAAATCTTACCACCTGACACCGAAGTCAATACAGCATACATTCCATTGAAACATAAACCACCAATCAGCATAGAGACAAAACACACTGTAACTCGTTTATTCATCAAAGGGTACTACCGCTGTCTTCCTAGTTTCATAGTTGTAACTCAGCATGAACAACTTGTAGTATTTGAATCTAGCTTACTCCGGAAATGTTTAGTATTGGTGAGTCTTTGTAGCTCGTTAAAACGACTACCAGACTGGGGTGGAGTGTCGAGAAAACTCTAACCGAAAAGAAATTCAAAGTACCATACCATAAATAATCATTATACAGTAAGTGAATGGGCCCAATAGTTTGACATTTACGTCAGCAGTGCCAACACAAAGAAAAACGAAAATAAAGCATGAACACCGCATGTTAAAATAAATTTAGATTTAAGAGAAAAATTGTTATTAAAATAAGAGGAACCTGGATATAAAAGCATATAAAGTAAGAAATTATAAAGTTAATTTAGAGTAGTGTGAAATTAAAGTTAAAATATTAATTCTAGAACATAAAAAAAGGAAGAAAACAAAAACTTAAAGGAAGTGACTAGAACATTCAAAATAATACTTAATTGTAAGAGAAATTTATTAATAATTAACATAGAACTTAAATTAACTTAAAATAATACTTACAGCGCTAAAATAAATATGACAACAGAAACAAAAATAATAAAACATTGATAGTCAGGATAATGAATTAGAAAGGGATTGTGTAAGTCATACACTACTAAATTAAAAATTAGGAAATAACTCAATAAATTATTCCAGGTTCAAACTTTAGTTAACCAATAAATTGTATCAAAGTTACACTATTGTTTCGAATAACCCGAATTTCTTCACAGTAGTGATTTGATAAATGAATTGATAAAATGTCAAAATAAGAATTTTTTTTGATGAAATTTCACTGAACTTGACATTTCAGGGGATATTTTAAATATTTAAAACAATTAGTATAAATTTTCACTCCATATTTTTTTTTTATTTTTACTTGATTGGATCAAATTCCCCATGGTTAAATAACATTTAAATAAAAATTATTAAAAAATATACAATAAAAAAATTCACCACTACCTGATTTATGTTTTTTAAGTTAAATTATGCAACATTTTGTTTTGTTACTGAATAATAAAAAAAAACTTGGAAAAATTCTATTACACAATTTCCGTTGAATCATTTTTTGTTTTGGAGTAAAAAAATCAAATTTATATGAAATTTCAAAGCTTTTTTTGTTTTTTTACTTTTTCTTTGTAGAATCGTCGGGTTTTTCCTTTAAATTTGGAAAAAGTAACATATGATGGGATATGAAATCACCATTCAAGATAATCACAGATCATTTTTCATCCCTCACTAATGTAATTTTATCCTGCTAAAATGAGGAAAAAAAAATATAATGCAATAAAAAAAAACTCGGGGAAACCACATTCCATCGCTCATTTAAAATTAAAAAAAATAAAAATCAAAATGTGTACGTTAAAAATTTGCATAAGTGCATTCTTGTTCTATGAAACAATTCGTGGTTCATCTGACTAAATTGGACGTATATGAAAAGTACAGACAAGTCAACAATCGTCATCACCTACAAAGCTTTAAGCCGCCCAATCGTGAACTGTGTAGTACCAGTTTGGTCCTCCAAACTAGCAGACTGCACACTGGTCCGACATCCAAGTAACTCAAAACGCAGTTTTCAGAATAGCCATTAAATGCCACCTCATGACTCATCAAGATTACTTACATGAAGAATCTAAAGTGCTTCCAATAAAATGCCATAATGAACTCACAAAACAGCTTACTGCCTGTCACAATCCTAGCTCCAACATTGTCAGCGTGGAACAGCCCCATTCTGGAAGTAGCCAACTTGCTTCAAGAAAATTTGAGACCCTGAGCAGTTCACAGGTGATGGCCTCAAGGCTCCAAGATTCCAACTTACACAACTCTGCGTAATGCTCAAGTTCTCGTCATCGCTGTTTGCCTTGAAGTATGATTTTTATATGAAACAGTTTCAGTAAGCCCCTGAAAACATGAAATTGCTGACAAAAACCCTCGGATATCAAAGTAATCCTAAAAAACTCAATTTTTTTCTATTATAACAGTAAATGCGTTATTTTTTTTTTTATTTCAAGGAAAAAAACAAAAAAAAATTATAATAAATTTATTTACAGTTGACTATATGAATACACTGAAATAATTATATACAAACATACATTTGATGGAAAAGTGTATAATGAAAATTATATTCTTTGACTCCTCTCATCTACACACAGTTAGTCTTTGAAACAGCTTTTCCCAATGGACTAACTTATCATGAATGCGGTGTGTGCGGCGAAAATATGAAATTTTTCATGCTACATGATCCTGAAAAATACGGTGAAAAAAATGTAACATTTTTTTTATTATTTAATTTTTATTTTTCTGTATTCTTATATTAAAAAAAAAAGTCAACCTTAATCAAAAGTTGAGTTAATCAAATGAAGAGGTCAATTGTGAACTTTAATATTAATAATAAGAAGAATAATAATAATGGAGGGTGCATTTATAATAACTGTGAATTATATTTATTGCTATAACTTTATGATTGACATTGTTTCGGAAAATGTGGATTGTTTATTTAATTTTTTTTTTGTTCCTGAAATATATTTCTTGGATGCCTATTATTAGATTTATATGTATTTGAAATGTGTCGAACCTTATGGTCTCTGAAGGCACAATAATATTGATAGACATTTTTATTTAAAGTCCTTTTTTAACACTTACATGTCTAACTATCGTAAATGGACATTTCAACTTTGATGATAAATTTTATTATTACTTAAAATTTCTCGACACACTGAAGCTAAATCGTTTCAGATTCTCTGTAGCTACACACAGTTTTTTGCGACGTCTCTAATGTAGAAAGGTGAGCTCTATTTATGGAATCTTCAGTGATCTTGGCAGATAATCCTGGAGTGGAGCCACTTTGACCCTAAGACCTTTATAGAAGCAAATTCGTTTCAAGTAAGTCTGACATTGTGCTGAATTTTCCTCTCATTGTGAATTTATTTCCAAGTAAACTCGTACCATTCACGTGCAATTATAAATTTGCCATGAAAGGACACTTCACATATTGAGTAAGGTATTTTCTCTATAAAATTAACGCAAATTTCTGCATATTTTAGTAGTTTATTGTCAGAAATAATCCCATTAAATTGTCAAATGTCAATAGTTGTCTCTCATACACATTTGAATTCAACATTTATTTTCATATGACAACAAAAAGTACAATAAATTCCAAGTTGAAGTATTTTCACGAGATAAATGAATGTGACTCTTGAGTTTTCACTACAAAAAAAACTTGCAACATGATGCGTCATGTCATTGGACTAAATTTCTCTAATGCATTGCGTTTTTAACATGATAAAATTGTACGAGTAGTTCAGTTAAATGTTATTTATAATTACTCTGAACATGTTCCGGAACAATAATGATGTTTTGTTGCATCTAATTATCATTATTCGTAGTTTGAATTGTATTGTCCATTATTTGGAAATCATGTTTCATTAAATTGCATTACAAGATTACAAGGGAACATGTAACTAAATTAACAAAACATGGCATTTTGATCAGTGTCCTTGTAAGTTATAATTCAATTTAATTTTAATTGTAGATTTCAATTCGATGGCAGCTATGATCAAGTTTCTTTTACAAAAACATCGAAAAATTGAGTAAGATTTAAAATTTTCATTCAAACACATCAAGAAAGAAAATAACAAGAAAATCACGTTTATCTTAACAACCTTACATACCATAATTATCACACATCGTTAGAAAGAAAACAAAGATACAAAGATAATCATTTCCTGAATAAACAATGGAGGTGATTTTAACGTTGTTTTTGTTTTATATTAAATGGCAGTTGATATGGAATTTTTTGGGAAGTCTTTCTTTTTCTAATAAGCACGCTGGTGATAATTTCCCCAATGGGAATATTAAAAATCTCATATATGTTATATGGTAAGATTTTATTTTATTTTTATTCTTTTCATCAATTGTCTCTGAAATGCGTAATAATAATACTTTCTTTTTATATTTAGTATTCAAACACATGATTATTGTCTTAAATGAGATGTAGTTAAGAGAAAAGATACAAAAAAAAGAAAGTTAAATGCATTTATTTTTCATGAAAAGAAAAAAAGGGACAATCAAAGTAAATGATCCAACCCACCTCGTTAAGCTCCCTCTAAATATTTTATTCAAAGTTATTGTCACACACATTTAAAACTGTCATAAAAACACAGTAATGACATTCATTTTCTTAAAAATATTAAAATGCTTTAAAAAAATATTTTTACTTCTACTATTATTATTTTAATGTAAAATGTGAAGATGTTTCATTTAAACGCGTTAGCAGTAAAGTTATTGTGTCCCACAGGACACTTTTTAAGTAAACAAAATTAAGATTTATTAAAATCCTTTCTCTTTTACTTTTATTTTTTTCCTTAGGCCCGTAAAATAAAATTCTAGTTACATATTTTAAATGTCATTAAAATTTTTGTGGCTCGCGTATTAAATTTAAAATCATTCAACTTTATTGTTGTATTACTTGTTAAAATAAGACAACGTGTTGTTAGTACTTTTAATTAGAAAAGTCATCAAAAAAGTTGTACTCAATTAAAAATACATAAATCCGAGGTGTGTAATGTTTGTTAAAATCTTAACAGAAATTATTTTTAATATAAAAAAACGAAATGAATTAGCGTGTGCATCGGAATGTTCAATGTAATTGTCCTGTCGTACTTTGTTATGGTAAGTTTTTATTTTTAATTTATTTTTTTTTAAATCAAAAGTTTTCTTTATAATCAGATTCAGTTCTAGATTTCTAGGAAATATTTATGATTCATTATTATTGATAACGATGTAAAGAAGCTTCATGTATCTTAAAATAACTGATCACTAGATTTGAATTATTTCTATCTTCATGAGTGCTTATTTCTTGATAAAATGATTATCATCAAAAGCTATAAGTTTGGTTCAGGTAAGTAAAGTTTCAAATAATGTGAGCCATGAGGAACCAAATACACTCTCAACCGAAAACCAGTGGGTCGCACATATAGATACCTTAAAGTCATGAGACGTTTGATCTTGCCGTAGATTATTCTTTCTCAATATTCAGCATTCAGACGCATGTAGCAGAAAAAGCGGTAAAAACCACTCATTCATTTTAGTCGAAGGTAATAAGTCAGTTTATTAATTTAATTCACTTTATAACATATTCTGCTAGATACTGCCCTCACATCATTGAATTATTTAAATAAGTTCATCTTCATTAAATTCAAGACAAACTTTTTATCATTTATTAAAAAGGAATTTAAACAATACGTTTCATTGGTTAAAAAATCCACTATCTAACTGGATGACTTGACTTCAAGACTCAGAGAGGAGTATGGGACCGTTGTATGGATGCCTCATTATAGATATATATTAGATAGACTTGAATCGGATAATCAAGAGACCGTCTCTTCACTGGTTTTGATTTCAGAGTTTACTACATTCTGTTGTTTTTACTATTTTGATTTTTTTAGTGAACAAGACACCATGCAACTTGATCACAGCTGGAGCCAATCTGACTGGTACAAAAAAATAATTTAATACTACCTTACCGTAGCATGGTACTCCACGCAATTTAACGCACTTAAAAGTAGAAGTCTTAAGGATTCGTCGTTAAAAAGTAGATTAACTAGAAACATATTTTACATTATACAGGCTTTAGTTTCATGAAGATGAAAGACATGCGTTCAAGGGCCTATTTTAGGTCATTTGCGATCTTATGAAGATACAATAAAAAATATCAAATCAATTTAGGTCTAGATAAGTTTAATTCAATATATCAGTTTATGTCAAAATTATTCTAATTCCTCATTCTTGATTATTTTTACATTAATATTCATACAAAACAAATTTAGACCTAATTTACTTAGCTTTTCAATTCAATTGTGCTGAAATCAAACAAAGTTTCAATTCAAACGAACACAAAAATTTCAAAAGAATTTAGAAGGTAACGAAAGGATTATGTATAAATAATTAAGTATTACACAGCTAATTTTTAACACCAATGTTTAGATACTGCTCATTTGCGTACTAAATCGCGTTCTACTTTATAAATATTTAATTTAATTTTTTCTCCTTCTCACACACCGACACCTTTTTTGATATTAAGATCTTTCCTTTTACTAGATATTTTTAATAAAGAAAAATTAAAATTTATATTCAAAACAAGGAAAAAAAGAAGAAAAGTGTCTTTTAAACGACCCTTCATCGTCTTAATTTGTAACAATTTACCAAAACTTTTAATCCTGTCCTTTATTCAAAATTTTCTTAAACAGTTTTTTTTTGTTTTGCTTTAATAAGTACTTGATGAAACAATTCTTTAGGGAGATACTTTGAGAAAAAAAATTAACTTTTATCGTTACGCGAAGGATTTTGTCCTTTTTATAACAATTTTTATTAATTTAATATACAAGATTTAGCTGCTTATAATATTTTTATTTTAATTTATGATCATAAACTCATTTATAAAGGACAACGAAGAATTAGAAGAAGTGAGGATTACAAATTAGATGTATTAAGTGATGGAATAAAATAAAATAAAATGAGGTGATGAATTTCATAGAATTAAGTTAATAATAATAATTAAAATCGCGATCTAAATAAGAATGAGGCTTTTAATGAATATTTTAATTAATTAATTAAAAGTGATAATTTATTTCATTGAGGACTGGCTTCGTGATTTATAATATGAATATTTTTCTTTATTTCACAATTTTCCATGAAATATAATAAAAACTGATTTAAATTTAATCTCTGTACTCGGAGTCAAGTTCATCAAACCGAGTCTAATTTCATTTTCTCCTCGTTAAACTTTTGATTCCTCTCATTTTTTTCGTTGTAATTTAGCAATTGATATCAAAATTCAGTGGATTTTGTTTTAAGATAAATCACATTAAATTACACTCTGAAAAAAATCAGTCTAGCATGTTTTAATATAATTTTTTTGTTTAAGAATCTTAGTTTATAACCTAAAATAACTTGTATTGACTTCATTACACCCAAGGGTAATTGAAAATAATGCAGCAAGCCAAAGTAAAAAAAAATAAGGAAGAAAATGAACTAACCAACACAAAACTGATGTTTTCCTTATTCGTATTTTATTGTTTCTTATTACTTCCTCACATTTTCATGATTATTTACAGAAGAAGAAAAAAACACGAGTCAAATATTAAAAAGAAAACAAAAGAAACGGAATTTTTATTTACTTACATTCAATATTTACACATGAAATGGTCAAATTTATTTAAGGAAAGTGTGCAACTAAATTTCATTTTCTTTTATTTTATTTTTTTTCATGGTTTTCCATACACCGTGAAATATAAAATAACATAAAATTGCAATTTTTATTGTTTTTATTTATTTTATTAATATTTCATTTGAGAATTTCAATTCCAAGAATTTCACTTAGTCAGTTTTGAATTGAAACTAAAAATTGAACAAAAAAAATCAAATTTCGATTTCCAGTTTACTTAAAAAATATTTCCTTATCTGAGATTCGACAACAATTAGAACCTGATGAAAAATTCTAGTTTTTTAATGTTCAATCATATATGAAATTTGTCTTTACATTCATTTAAACATCAAACTTAATCAAAATATTAAACAAAAGTTTATTTAATTTAATTTCAACTCTATTTGACGTGACTGCCAATCAAACATTATCTAATTAAATTTGCCGCTTGAAATAAGCAAATTTTTTTAATCAATTTTTTTTTGCAAACAATTGCAACATTTTATATTAAATTATTCAATCTTCTTCCTTTTCAATTTAACGGAATCATTTTTCACCGTAAATGATATTTAAAATGATCAGTTCAATAAAAACTGGTGCATGAAACTGACAACAACCGTTTGTGAAGTTTTTGTTTAATTGAAATTTGCTCCAGTTTTTAAATGGCTGGAAATACAAAAATGTGCACTATTAGAAAAGTGTTCTCCTGGAGTATACGAACAACTTTGTAGAAGATTAGAAAAAATTCTGAGAACTGAGGTGAAAACCAATGTTCAATTAAAAAATTCATTCATTTTAGTCGAAGGTAATAAGTCAGTCTGGTCAAGAAGAAATTGAAAGTAAGAAATTATAATTCACTTTATAACATATTATGCTAGATACTGCCCTCGCATCATTGAATTATTTAAATAAGTTCATCTTCATTAAATTCAAGATTAACTTTTTATCATTTGTTCAAAAGGAATTCAAACAAAACGCTTCATTGGTCCAGTGATTAAAGTATCCCCTATATAACTGGATGCCTCATTATCAGTGTGACAAAGATTTGTGTGAAAAAAACACTACACTACTATTATTTTGAACACTGCTGTAGATTTATAGGGTGGCTAAACCTGAACTCAGACCATCAGTCGAGCCCATTGCACATGCACTTTATCATCATCCGAGGGCCTTCACTCTTATCCTGTCATCCCAAGCAGTGCCACCTTTATCTAGCCTTTAACTCAAATTGAGTAACCGGGAAAAAGAACATTTGAGATTGCAAAGTTCCATGGCCGAAGCGAGAACCGAACCGCCAATCTTTAATCCAAAGCGTTTAAGCACTGCAGCGTACAACCCCCTGAACTTGAAAATAATCGGAAAAAACTTCACAGAAATTTCCTAGTGCAAGAACATCATGCAATTTCATTTTCAATTTAAATTATTAATTTTCACATGCAGAAAAAAGTACATTTCAAGTACTTTTCTCTGTCTCGAAAATGATTCAATCTATATTAATTACAGCATATATATTTTTTTCAATCTACATTTAAAGGGACAATTTTTTTAATTGCATAACTCAATTTAATCCTGATACTGCATTTAAAATTGTCATCTAATATAATTACGGTTCTCATTTGTTTCGTATAATTTTTTCTTCTTTTTTCCAATAAATATTAAATGCAGTGTGTATTTTATGATTTCGAATGAAAAATTTTATTATATTGGTTGTTAGAAAATGAGAAGGCAAAAAAAAAAAAAAAAATTGAGATGTAATTTGATCAGTGAAACGTATAATTGAGAGGGAGGAAAGTTATGCGGTTTTCTATTATATGTATCTCTTGAGGGACAAGGATGTGTGTGTGTAAAGTTTATATTACTTAATAAAGGGTTATTATAACTCTAGTCAATGTTGAAGGTTTTTTGTAACGGTATTAAAAAGGAAAATCCACGCTTGAGAGAAAATTCTTTTAAGTTACTGTGGGTGATAGACAAAGCGTCAAGGCTAAAAATTCTAAAAAGGTCAAAAATGAATGCTTTGATGACATTTGGCCATGAAATTTGAAGATTTCTCAATCAATGAAAGTTCTGGTGAAGTTTTACTTCAATAGCAGCGCCATCTATTGGTGTTACGTTCAGCAGTTAACGAAAAAAGGAAATAGCACCAAGTAAAGAGTCCTCCACCTACATTAATGTAACATTTCCCGCTCAGTGTGATATCTTTTAATTCCCAAATGAAAAATTCAATGAATATTTTTGTACTATTGACACATTTTCCTCTTGTTTCATGGAATTTTGATCATTATTTCCCATTTATCGACATCAAATGAACAATAAATCTCGAATAAACTCTTTCTCCCAATAAATAATTAATTGAATCAATCAAGACTTGATAAGAAATGTCAAAGAACGTTTATTTAACTTTTACAACGTTTCTTTTCCCTCATGAACATCATTATTAGTTAGCTTGACATTTTTTTTTCATTTCATAGTTTCATATTAAATTCACATACAAAAATTTACGTGACATATTAAAATTCATCATATAAATCAACCACGATGACATACTTTATCATAATCATCATAATTTTAACTCGCTCCTTTTTATTTATATTCATATTCATAATAAATTTCACATTCGTATGAGAACTTTTATGATGCATGTAATTTATATTAATGACATTAATAATAATCATAAGAAAAACTTATTTAAAACATCCATTAAATTTATTAAACGTTAAAAGCCATTTTCTTGCATATATATGAGGTACTTATACACATGTCACATGGATTTATATGCGGAAGAAGGAAAGAGTCACAAACACATAATAAATGTGTATTTTAAATAATTAATAACGGAATACCTTTCACCTTTTGCTTTTAGGTGATATGTGACAAGTGACTTTCATGAAAATTTATCTTAAAATTCAACACTTTAAATATTTTAGCTTTAAAAGGAATAGTTTTGCGTCTCAAATCATATAAAAATTATGATAATATCATTTTCATGTTAAACATGCCGTTATAAAGCCTTTTAGTTAATTAAAATACAAAAAAAAAGGACATTCGTACTGTGAAAAATGGATTCAAATTTATTATTTTTCCTAATTATTATAATACAAATGAGGACCTTTTACTCATTTGTTTATTTATTTAATTTGCTACCTATGACATTTTCATATGTGAACGTGGACGATAATAAAAATAATAATAATAATTTAATGATGGGTTCAAAGTGGAGATTCATGTTCAAATAAGATATTTTTAAGGGTGATAAAATTTTATATTATGATATGATGAATTCTCGTAAATTTTATCTGAAAATCATATTTAATTTTATGAAAATTAGGAATTCTCAAAACTGGACTTGAATTCGATAGAAAAGAACTTTTAAAACGTTATAAGCCCAATTCTTGAGCATGATTTATGAAGAGTAGTTACTTGATGAATCGTGACTTCAATTAAGGGGTTCAATGGTTCCTAAGTGGAGTGCACTGAAGCTCAGTGCTCGTGCTTCGACGATTTTTCTGGTGTGTATAGCTCTATTCCATGCATTTCAGTTTGAAATACGCTAGGGCTGGCACCTAGTGATTTGGAGTATTTGAAGGATGGACCCCATATATCGATACCAACAGCTTCATCTTACCTAGAGGCGTCTGTGTAATGGATGACAGCATCTTCTGACTTTTCGTCTTCTAGTATTCACTTCTGTATGGGTATTACGATGACGAAAGGTTTTTCGAAATTAAAATCCGTTGGAATGCTGTCGGAGATAATGTTCAGGTCATAAAAAGTTGAGATTTCGGTAAGAATTCTCAAATGACCTTTAAAATCTTCTGGTTTAAAGTTTTTGACACGTTGTATTCTCCATGCCACTATCATCGCCTCCTTTTTGACAATAACGTCCAATGAAGGAAGGTCAAGCAGTATGTCGAGTGCCCTATTTAAAGTGCTTCTAAGCGCTCCTGTGATGCCTAAACATGTTAGACGTTGAACTTTTGCCAATAGTTGCTTTGCTGTTTGACTATCAATCTTTGGCCACCATAAGACTGCATCGTATGTGATCATTGGTCTAATTACAGCAGTATATAAGTACTTTGTCATTTTTGGTTTTAAACCCCAAACGTTTGCCTACTAGGCTCCTGCATGCCATAAGAAATGAGGTTGCTGCTTCTGCTTTCTTGCGAATGTGTGCTGTCCATTGAAACTACTTACCTAGAGTAACCCCTACATATTTAACACCTGTTGACAACTCCATTTGCACTCCGTTGGAGGCCGTTATATTGATTCTGCTCTTCCTGGTGAAAACTTAGTTTTAAACTCTGAAAAAATGAAGTACTTACTTTTTTAATTAATCAAAAAACTTTTCTTGTTTTACTTACTCGATCCTTTAGTAAGAAAGAAATGTCTCTTTTACCAGCATCACAAAAAACCAACTCATTTCATTGAAATCCAAATGAAATAAATGAATTTTCTTCATCAATCTCCAGTGAGAATTCAAATTTTTATTAAACTGTCTCTCTCAAAAGCCATTATCTTAAGCAAACACATAATCACAAAATTTTACCATTCCAAATATTTCAAAATTGTATATTGGAATATGTGATGACTTCTTACACATAATAAAAGATCGTTTACATTTACTTAACTTGGGTTAGTTTTCTGCATCAGAAATTTCTCCACATATTTGCCTTTTAACAAATAAATGGATATTTCCCAACATTACATTTTATGGATATAAAACGAAAAATAAATTACATTTTCCATTGCTTAACCATGATTTACATGGACATTCTTCATATATTATTTTCCTTCGAAAAACCATCATCTACTCTTTTTTTTTTGTATTTTGATATTAATGGAATTTGTTTGTTGATGTTGGCTTGATAATTTTCTTGATACATTTCAAACCATGATAAGATGAAGGAGGATGAAGAAGTAAGTGATGAATAATGTAAATTTACGATATTTTAAAGGAAAATTATTGTAAATTCATCAATTCACATTTCATGAGTTGGTCAAAAAAGGTATTGAGGAAAGGTATCAAATGAATTTATTTAAATTTAATTTCAGTGGAAAGAGTTGAAGAAAATTCACCGTCAATTTTTATCAATGGGATTTAAGAGCTGGTTTTTCTGCAATTCTGATAAGTTGAATCAAAAATTTTTTAAAATCATTGCAGTTCGGCTTAAATTGTTCCTCTACTTATGTCTTATTGAAATAAAAAAAAAAAAAATTAAAAATAATGGATGACCGCTGAGCGCGGGTACCTCCAAAATCGCAATATGGCTCATTTAGAAAATGTGACTTTTCAAAGAAATGCTCATAGTTCAGCGGGAACTATAGTTAGCCTCATGAAAATTTTCAGGAATACTCCTCGAAATTAGACGAAAATTTTCTCCTCAGACACTTAACCCTTTCAGCCACTAGATTTAACCCTATTTGGCAAAATACACTAAAAAACGTCAAATTTTCAAATTGAGATAACTAGAAAAATCGGAAAGATCCAAATGGCTGACTGAGCTTAAAAGTTAGCTGAAAGTATGCCCTTTCAGGATGTTTCAGCCAAAAAATGGGGTTTTTTGATTTTGGCTTTATTTTTCGATTTGAATAATTAGTTTTTGTTTTAAGTTTTTGTGAACAGTTTTACCGTTAGCCAGATGAGAAAAAAAATAATTTTTAGATTTTTAAACTATAGAAAATAATGTGTTTTACAAAGTTGTCATACATCACTTTGATGAATTTCATACATAAATTGATCTTTCGATGGAAAATCTTAATTTGTGAGCAAGAAATGCTTGAAAACAAGAAAAATTCAATTTCTGTACGTAAAATCCCTTTTAAAGTCAAAATTTGTAAAAAGATTGTATGGCAAAGTCAAATATTTTCAAAAAATAAGAAACTTTTTCATACAAAATTTTAAAATTTCTAACCAAAGAAAATTTTTCTGATACATATATGTTGAAAATTTGGTCTAATATTAAGTTTTGTATGAAATTTTTTTTATTTGTATGTAAAATCGAAAATTGTGTATGAAAAAGTTTCTTATTTTTTGAAAATATTTGACTTTGCCATACAATCTTTATATAAATTTTGACTTTAAAAGGGATTTTACGTACAGAAATTGAATTTTTCTTGTTTTGAAGCATTTCTTGCTCACAAATTAAGATTTTCCATCGAAAAATCAATTTGTGTATGAAATTCATCAAAGTGATGTATGACAACTTTGTAAAACACATTATTTTCTATAGTTTAAAAATCTAAAAATTATTTTTTTTCTCATCTGGCTAACGGTAAAACTGTTCACAAAAACTTAAAACAAAAACTAATTATTCAAATCGAAAAATAAAGCCAAAATCAAAAAACCCCATTTTTTGGCTGAAACATCCTGAAAGGGCATACTTTCAGCCAACTTTTAAGCTCAGTCAGCCATTTGGATCTTTCCGATTTTTCTAGTTATCTCAATTTGAAAATTTGACGTTTTTTAGTGTATTTTGCCAAATAGGGTTAAATCTAGTGGCTGAAAGGGTTAAGTGTCTGAGGAGAAAATATTCGTCTAATTTCGAGGAGTATTCCTGAAAATTTTCATGAGGCTAACTATAGTTCCCGCTGAACTATGAGCATTTCTTTGAAAAGTCACATTTTCTAAATGAGCCATATTGCGATTTTGGAGGTACCCGCGCTCAGCGGTCATCCATTATTTTTAATTTTTTTTTTTTTTATTTCAATAAGACATAAGTAGAGGAACAATTTAAGCCGAACTGCAATGATTTTAAAAAATTTTAGATTCAACTAATCAGAATTGCAGAAAAACCAGCTCTTAATCTCATTCAAATGATTTATTTGAATGAATGAATGAATGAAGAAGAGTGCAAAAAAAATGCAATTTCATTTTATTGATGAATCCAACACCTCATGGGAATGTAAAGTTATTAATAATAGCCTTGATTGAGAATTGAGGGAAAAAATAATAAATTAGTAATTACTTTTCTCGGTATTTTCTTTTCAATGATTTTCATGATATGTGAAAATTTACTTGGAATGAGATAAAATTTAATTAAAGTTATCATAATTACGTCTTGTTGTATCATTTTCAATTCAATTTTATTACTATGAAAAAAAAATAAAGAAAAACTAGATAAAAATTTGTTTTCCATTAAATTTTGACTGTAAAAGCGCACACACATACTCATCTTAAATTTGAATTGCTTTTGATTAAAACAATGTCTCCCCAGTGCATGTTTTGCCACACAATAATGAGGTCGTTTGCAATTGTTTTTATGTCTTTTATTAAACACCGATACCCGTAAAAATTGGATTAAATAGTGAAAACGATGAAGAAATCGAAAAAAAGGCAAACGAACGACATCTTATTTGTTCTGCACCGTTTCATCAAATAATTTCATTATAGGGAGTAATTTTTGTGTTTTTTTTCTGCTCCTCTGTTCAAATATAAGAGGAAGTAACGTTAAAGGGAGGCATTTATCTTGTTAACTAGATATAAGAGGAAATTAATCGCATCAGAGATTGATGTAAATTTAAATGTCTCTTATCTCATCATAATTTTTTTTTTACCTTGCATTAAATATAGATGGAATTTTTATGCAAATCCGTTATTCAATGCGTTGGAACATTATTCAATTTTTTTAAAAGGTTTTTTTTATACTTTTTTTTTCCTGTAAAAGCTCAATGATATGTAGTCACAATGTTTATCCCGTGGGAGATTAGCAAAAAAAAATTTATAGAAAAAAAACAACAAAAAACCTTTAAAATCACTCCTTTTATGTCTGCGTTTCTTTCAATTTCAATCACAATCAACAAAGAACCTTCAAATTCCATATAAATCCTTAATCAACCAAAACGATTCAAACTTTAAATGTATGCTCAATAACTAAAAACACATATCAACCACATATCTATTGTCACATTATTGCATATATCACACTAAAATTTTCCACACAAATCATGTGAAATTTCACTCACATTTTCACAAATTTATGTAAAGTGTTAAAAGATCTTTTGAAAGTGACTGTGTGAAGTTTGTAACGGTCCATTTACAAACATATGGATGGTCAGGCAACTATAACACGTATATGACATTTCATACGAGCGAAAGAATCAGTATAAAATGTTAGATTGGCGCTTTACGTGGTCATTTTCAAAACTAACCATTAAAATAATGCAAAAATTTATGTTAGTTCATTTAATTGCCGTAAAGTTAGTTTGGCGCTATTTTTTCGATATCATATTCGTGATTCAAATGAATTCAATATGCTTGATTTGATCGGTTGGACTGAAATAATTTTTGACGTAATATAATAGCTACTAGATTGAAGTTATCAATGACCATGGCAGCCTCAGGGTTTCCTTGGACCCTCCCGACACTCTCCAGGTTATCAACAACGTAAATGTTTTTTTACTTTTTTGTGTAAATCACATTTTAGCTTTTCAGCGCCCTCTGGAGGCTCAAATCGGAAAACCTGGATACTAAGTTCTGCAGAATTGAATACTCAATCGATATTTGTGCAAGAAAGCCTTAAACTAAAGCCTTCAAATAACACAAAAAGTATTCTTAGGACTTTGACTAGCAAAATCCATAGGATAGAATTTCACTTAACATTTCATTTGACGTTTATTTCCTATAGAAACACATACAGAAACTTCAAAATTTTGTATGTAAAATTTTAATAACGCCAAAATGTATTCTGTTCTATAGACTTAGCACGTGTTTATTGATCTAAGTAAGACATTTCAGGACTTGACTTCAAATTTCTCCAGCGTAAGAATTGTCTATATAGCTTCACTGTGGTAGTATCTCGTTTTATCACTTCATTTCAAGGCCAAATTCAATAAATGAAGTATTTTCTGAATGAGACGAATATTTTCTTTCATAATTTAAGGTATTTTGAGGTTAAATTCAACATAGCCTATAAAACTTTGCACCGCAAAATAAGCGACACCTCGACAAACTTCACAATCATCCTTGTCATATCAAACATTTTGACTATAAGATGCGTATTTTCCAAGTAAACGCAATAATTTGTATATTGAATATCATTTTTAACGTAAAATGATATATTTTCAACAACAAAATAATGGAATATCTCAATTTACCAAATATATCAAGATGAAGATAGATTGAAGGAATTTTTGTTATTGTTGTTGTTGTTGTGTAAATAAACAACCCCTTTACTTTCAAATCTCAAAATATTGTTACTCAAAATATTTTGTTTTTTTTTCTTTTTGTGGTGTAAATAAATTCATATATGTGTTGATGATAAACCATATTCAAACAATACAAAGAAGCACATATTCACATATTTGCTCTTAAGTGCCTTAACCTGTTGAGATTTGAAAATCCCCGAACGATTTCTGTCTAGTAGTATGCCAATTTAATGAAAATGTTGTTTTTTTTAATACTATTTTGCATCTTACATGTGGTAAAGAGAAATTATTTGGGTCTCTTTGATATTGTCTATGAGATGAAAACTTGTATGAAATACATCTGTTTGCTTGAAATCGCTGTGAATTTTCAAAATGTGTATCCAAGGTAATATAATTTGGTTTTCGTTTCATTGTGAACACTAGAAAAACAAAAGTATAGAAATAAAATAAACATTTTAGGAAAATATTTTTAACTTTATCGTAAAATTAATAAATTTTCACATTATTCATTCTTGATAATTTGTCTCAAAATTTCATTTCATATATGTGTACATACACACACACACACACACAACCCTCTTAAAAATATAATCACATACACATTGTTTGATATTATAATTAAAGGATTAAATGAATTGCACCAAATATATTTTGTAAGTAAATTAAAATTGTATTTAAAGGAAATTGGATTATGGCGCAAATTAATTGTATTATGTGTGTAATGCAATCAATTTATGTCTTTATATTTATGTGGGTGCTTCTTATTTTCACTCTGTCTCACTATCTTATGAATAAGAAATAAAAAGATATTTTTTTTTCATGATATCCCACTCTCAAATTTAATTTAATTTTTTTTCTTTTGCCTCAAGAGAAACGTGTAAATATGAATGTACTTTTTAAATTTTTAATATAAACGATACATTTAAAATGTGTCACTCTCTTGTCTGTTTGTGTACGGTCAAAATGTTAAAAAAAGAAATATAATAATAAAAAGACATTTATTTTTATGATACTTTTTTTTATCATGCTCTTCTACTAAATTATTCAGAGAAATGTCTCCATCTTTGGCCATAAAAACCAACAGCCTATTTTTCAAACGACCAATTTGCACATGTTTAAAGGTAGTTAATTTTTTTCGTCTTTTTAATACAGTTAATATGTTGTAACCTTTCATATTTCTTCGTTATTCTGTCGGTAACGCCCATATCTCCGTTGTCGTTCAAA
>LN483868.1:0-34778 GCA_900002565.1 Culicoides sonorensis
GCGTTCGTCACATTTTGTCCACATTTTTTGAAAATCATAGTGGCCACTCTGCGGCTCGATTTTCGCCAATTTGTAGAATAGTGTTATACTTTTTTTTGCTGTATATGTAAAATTATTATAAAATTGAATCTCTCTCTATTTCTTTCTCTCAATAAAATAAAAGTTGCAGCACCAAATAAAGTGAAGATAGAAATTATTTTTATTTTTTTTTATTGCAATGAATTGCCTAGATTTGGATACAAAAATATAAAAAAAATGTGATATTATTGATGGGAGGGGAAAGTCACTGTTTAGTTTGAAAGTGTATTAAAAGATGAATCGTATGTCATTTAAAATGTATTGTTTAGCAAAAGTTTATAAATATTAACACAACATTCACTTGTAACTTTTTATTTTGAATTTTTTTTGTTTTTTTTTTGGGAAAGTAGCCATTCAAAATTATCCTTATTTGGAGAACAATTCAATGTAATTTTGTGCTGAATTTAAATTAAGATAATGAAAATAATGGCCAATGGCTATCAATTTTAATGTTTTCTTTTGTCTGTTTTGAGTTATTTATTATTGATTTATGTTTTGATTCATTAACTTAAGGATTTTTGATTTATGAGGCTAATTAATTTGAATTTTATACAATGTAAATATTTTGTTTAAGGGAGTCAAAGTTAAATTTGATACACTGAAATTATTTTGTGACTCGTGATTTGTAGCATAGACTTGAGATGAGACCTCACGTGGCGCATGACGTCAGTCCTCTAATGCAAGTAATCAGAATTGAGTAAATTTTGACACAAAAAAATGTCTTGGGTGAAGTTTTTAGTTCATTTCGTAAGAAAAAATGCACTATTACAGACGGTTTGTCCGTCATCACTCTGACATCTGTCACTCGGACACACTGACCCACATTTAGCTCCATAACACCGTATCGGTCCATCGGAGCGAGTTTTTTTCAGTAGGATAAAGAAGCTTATGAGGATTATTTATAACTCATTAAAATTGAAATTGGGCTCAAGGTTTAGGCTCCAGAGCCTGAAAAACCGTTAAAAAACGGTTAAAAATTTTAATTTTTTTTTAAAAAATGATATTTTGCTTTGTTGAATAGATCGTTTACTAAAATGAACTTTAACTCATTCGCTCTGAGATAAGGCTCAGGGTTAGACTCAATGACTGGGCTCAAGGATTAGGCTCCAAAAACGACTAAAAGCTCAAAATGTCCGATTTTTTACGAAATGTCGGATTTTTTCTTTCATAAATTCACATTTTGTTATTCTTGAGAAGAAAATTCGTCTCAATAATCCATGTAAATAAATGACACAATGAAATTCGATACATTTAAACAAAAATTAGTCATTTAACATAAAACTGAACCATCGAAAATATGCGGAAATGTAACACAATAAAAAAAAATAAGTACAAAACACATTTTATCAAAATAACAAATCGCCTTAAGATTCCTCGTTTTTTTTTTAACTCTTTTGTACCAAATATCGACTTAAATCGGAATAATATTATTGTTATATTATTACAATTGTTACGATTTCCTTTATAATTATTAACAATCGAATACTTGAAACCTCTTTCTAATGAATATCTTATTTACACTTAATCATTATTATTATTATTATTTGTATTTAAACATACACAATAATAAAATATTTTCTTTTCCCTTTGAAAAAAAGTTTACAATTACAAGTAAAATCTTATAATAATAAAAATCACGATTATATAAAGAAGTGCAGTCCGTTATATAATATTTTTATCACTGCATTTAGAATGCTCTGAAATTGAGATTCCTTAACATTAATATTAACATTTACATTAACACAAGTGAGGAAAAGAATTGGTTTATTTTTTTTCTAAATTCATTTAAATGTTTTAACAATAAAATTACTTGAAGCAAGAATTGTAACTTAATATTTTTCATTATTTATTTATTTTATTTTTTTTTTTTTAATTTAAAGGTAATTTAAGTCCACATAAATTTCTTGGATGACCAACAACTTAAATGTAATTGTACTTTAAAGTGTGTCATCTGCATTTTTCTTCCGTATTCCATTAAATTTAAAGATAAAATGTACATTAACGTGTCAAAATACAATTAAATTATAAGTCAAATTAATTTTAGTTTGTTGTTTTAATTTTTTTGTATAAAATCAATCAAAATAATTACATAGGAAACTAAACATTTGACCTTAGACACACAGAAATTGGCTCAATTCAACAATTTTTTACAACATAATTATTATTATTATTATGAATTGGATTTTTGATCGATCCATTCTTGCTATTCATCGTGATTCGTGAATGGATTGACGTTAAATATCGGTACTAATAAGGAAAATTATGATATTATGATATAGACCGGAAATTAAATGAATTGTTTGTTCATGTCAAAATTCAATGAGCTTTGAATTCAATAAGAAAATAACATGTTTAATTGAAAAAGTGTGGAATGTGATCGATTGAATTGAGATATTTGAGGAATGACTTCCTATATGAAGAAAAAATTTCGCTTTATCATTTGAGCGAGTTCGTGCGCATTGTGGACAGTGAGGTCAATTCATCGAAGTTGTTTGACGGTTATAAATTTCACTCAAGGTTCATACTCATTAGAATTCAATGAATTCCCTACCACACAACGAAGTCTTAGCATGAATGTTTTATATTCCTTAATTTTCTATTAACTGTAATACGCTCTCAATTTAACACACCCATGATCCATGATAATTAAGACACCATGATCAATGTTTTTTTTTTTCAATTTTACTCTGCATTTCATCTTAGCCTTACACCTGCATTTTTTAACGTTTTTTATGCAAGATACTATTTAGATAGATGATTATTACTCAATTTCACTACCCACCACATGAGACTTTTGCATGATTTTTTTACATTATTCAAGAAAAGTTCATTAATATGCATCTTCATACAAAACAAAAACCTCTTAATCTTCTTTTGTACTTTTAATTTAATGTTTAGAATAAAATTGAAACAAAAAAAGCATCAATATAGGTATATAAATAAATTCATTCAATTAAACGGTCTCACAATCAGAGGTCTTTCGGTGCATTTTAATACAAAATTCACACAAACATAATAATATTTGTATCGTAAATAATTACTAAACAGACAGAGAGTTTTAGACTTTAAAAATGTATAATAAAATGATGATGACGATGAAAGAAAACATACATACATAATATGTATTAGATGTTATAAGAGATAAGAACTTGTGTATTTAATGACTTTAACACGATTTGCAGTAAATTAATTTTGTGCTTCAAAATTGATTATAAGTAAAATTGTATGTACAGCTAAAATTGCATAAAATAATAAAAAGATATGAAGTCGAGTGCCATGTCATCATGTCATATGTGATTTTATATAAGAAAACTTAAATATAAAGTTTTTTTTTCTCTGCATTTCATTTGCTATATCTAAAGAGGAAGGTGTAAAGGAGAGCAAATATTTTATATAAGTCTATTAATGTGGGCGATAAAACGAAAGAAAAACATGCATTAAAACATAATCAGGGCGATTTAAGTACATGTAATGACTTTTTTCGCTCACTCTCTTCAAGTTCCAGTGTAATTCTAATATTTATAAAATGGATCGAATTTGAAAAAAAAATTTAACTATAATGAAGTTTCGTGTTAACAAGAATAAGATAAGGATTATATATGTGTTTAATGTTAGATTTCATAACAATAATAACAATCATTGCAAAAAATAACAAACATTTAAAAGAATTTTTATTATTTATTTTATTATTTATATATAATATAATGATGATGATAATCTAAATACTAAATACATTGAAAAAAAGGAAATAAAAAGCTTTTTTAAGAACATTGCAAAATTGGAGCCTACATAATTATAATATAATGAAATGGGTGCAACATGAAAGTTCTCGACAATCAAAAATGCATCTTTCTTTAAATTGAACAAAACATTAACAAAATAAACATATATACAGGTGAATTCTTTCCTCTTCCCACTTTGAATGTAGTACTTTAAATGTAAAATAATAAAATAACTTTGCTCTGTTTTGTTTAAATGTTTTGTTTATTTATTTATTTTAAATGGACTCGACTCTACCTACCTCTCTACCTTAGTTCTGAATTTTTTTTTTTAAGTCAATTTCAATGCAATTTATGTTAAAAATAATATTATTAAAAGTGTATATTTTCTTATGAGATGCATTCAGCCTAGCTGATAACAAAAATAGACAATATAATACTAACTTAAAATACAGTGAAAACTTTTGTATGTTTATTTAGTTAAATTTCATTATTTGCTTTTAAATTGATGAGTAATCTCTTCTATAATATTATTTTACGTAATTGCATTTCTAACAATGATAAATATTACGGTTAATGTTTCAGAAATGTTACAATTTAAAAGGAAGTCAAATCAAGTCAAGTGAAGTGAATGAAGTGCAATTATAATCATTATTTTTATTATAATGTTTAAACGGTGTTGATATAAAAAAAAACAAACAGAACAGTTTTTCCTCATTGTTGAGATATTTTTTTAAAGAAGAGCAATCGAATCATTACCCTTAAAGTTTCCTTACCGATTCAAGGCTCAAAAGTTTCTTAACCGATTAATTACTCAAAAGTTTCTTAACCGATTCATGACTCAAAAAATGTTTAACCGATTGATTACTCAAAAGTTTCTTAACCGATGCATGACTCAAAACTATCTTAATCGATTCATGACTCAAAAGTCTCTTAACCGATTTATGACTCAAAAGTCTCTTAACCGATTCATGACTCAAAAGTCTCTTAACCGATTCATGGCTCAAATGCTTCTTAACCGATGCATGTATCAAATGCTTCTTAACCGATTTATGACTCAAAAGTTTCTTAACCGATTTATGACTCAAAAGTTTCTTAACCGATTCATGACTCAAAACTATCTTAATCGATTCATGACTCAAAAGTCTCTTAACCGATTTATGACTCAAAAGTCTCTTAACCGATTCATGGCTCAAATGCTTCTTAACCGATTCATGAATCAAATGCTTCTTAACCGATTTATGACTCAAAAGTTTCTTAACCGATTTATGACTCAAAAGTTTTTTAACCGATTCATGACTCAAAAAATGTTTAACCGATTGATTACTCAAAAGTTTCTTAACCGATGCATGACTCAAAACTATCTTAATCGATTCATGACTCAAAAGTCTCTTAACCGATTTATGACTCAAAAGTCTCTTAACCGATTCATGACTCAAAAGTCTCTTAACCGATTCATGGCTCAAATGCTTCTTAACCGATGCATGTATCAAATGCTTCTTAACCGATTTATGACTCAAAAGTTTCTTAACCGATTTATGACTCAAAAGTTTCTTAACCGATTCATGACTCAAAACTATCTTAATCGATTCATGACTCAAAAGTCTCTTAACCGATTTATGACTCAAAAGTCTCTTAACCGATTCATGACTCAAAAGTCTCTTAACCGATTCATGGCTCAAATGCTTCTTAACCGATGCATGTATCAAATGCTTCTTAACCGATTTATGACTCAAAAGTTTCTTAACCGATTTATGACTCAAAAGTTTCTTAACCGATTCATGACTCAAAACTATCTTAACCGATTTATGACTCAAAAGTCTCTTAACCGATTCATGACTCAAAAGTCTCTTAACCGATTCATGGCTCAAATGCTTCTTAACCGATGCATGTATCAAATGCTTCTTAACCGATTTATGACTCAAAAGTTTCTTAACCGATTTATGACTCAAAAGTTTCTTAACCGATTCATGACTCAAAACTATCTTAATCGATTCATGACTCAAAAGTCTCTTAACCGATTTATGACTCAAAAGTCTCTTAACCGATTCATGACTCAAAAGTCTCTTAACCGATTCATGGCTCAAATGCTTCTTAACCGATGCATGTATCAAATGCTTCTTAACCGATTTATGACTCAAAAGTTTCTTAACCGATTTATGACTCAAAAGTTTCTTAACCGATTCATGACTCAAAACTATCTTAATCGATTCATGACTCAAAAGTCTCTTAACCGATTTATGACTCAAAAGTCTCTTAACCGATTCATGGCTCAAATGCTTCTTAACCGATTCATGAATCAAATGCTTCTTAACCGATTTATGACTCAAAAGTTTCTTAACCGATTTATGACTCAAAAGTTTTTTAACCGATTCAAGGCTTAAAAGTTTCTTAACCGATTCATTACTCAAAAGTTTCTTAATTGATTCATGACTCAAAAGCTTCTTAACCGATTCATTACTAAAAAATTTCTTAACCGATTTGAGACTGAAAATTTCTAATCCGATTCAAGAATAATTACGATTCAAATTGTACATTAAAACCAATAAATAAGCCAAAACTAATTCCCCAACTAAATAATGATATAAATTTCTATTCTTGAATATATTTTTTTTTGTATAAAGTAAAAAAAATCTTTATCCGTGGTGGGTCTCACAAAAAATGATCTATTGTCTTGATTTGTAATGCTCTCTTTTTTTATTTCACTATTTAAAGTAATTTTTTCTTCTAAGAAATTATTTTTTCATATTATAATAATAATAATAATAATAATAAATAATGAATATACATTCAAATTAAAGTGTGTCTGTTATTATGTTTAGTTCACATTTAATGTATGTGTATTGATAATGTTAGAAAGACAATCAAAGCATTTTAAGACAATGCATTTTATACGCCTTAAGCTGCCTATCTCATTGTAATTTGTTTGGTGTTTTTAATGTTACGATTATTACAACTATAAAAACGTTGAAAATACATTGTTGCAAATAAAAATTTAATGAACTCCATAAATTTTGTTCTAGTTTTAATATTTATTTTTTAATAATATTAAAAAAAAAAAAATGTCTTCAAGTTATATGTTTTTTTTGCTTTAAATTAAACAAAAAAACAAATTTCATCAAAAAATTAAGAAATTTGAATTAAATCGCTCATTAAATGAGTTTCCAATTCAACCCACTTCCCTTAAATTGCTAATATTAAATCATCAAATCACCACAATTCATCATTAAATAAGCTTAAAAGTGACTTATTTCAAATCCAATTTGAAATTTAAACAACTGATAAAATATTCGATAAATTGTCATGATAAACAGTAAAGTAGATGTCAAAATAATCAAAATAAAAAAATAATATCGTTGAAAATTTAATCATGCATAATCTATTTGTTTGTAATATATCGGTTTTTAAGTATAAATAAAATGAATAAATATATTTGTGGTGTATTTTATCTTATTGTATATCTTAAACAAACATATTATTTACGGTAAATTTGTTAAAAATTTTTATTTTGATTTATATCATTAATCAAAATATCTTGTGTAAATGTATAAAATTAACATAAAAACATGATTTTTAGCATCAAATTATAAAAAATAAACCCCCTGTTTTATTTTATTTATTTACTTATTTTTTTGTAATATTATTATTATATTAATGATATATGAAACTTTATACATTAAAATTTAGATGTTTATATTTAAATATATTCATGCTACTGAAATCAGTATTATGATAATAAAAACCTTAAAATTAAAATAAAATCATACATTATTATTAAAGGAAAAAAAATTAAATGTTATAAAGACATCAAAATATTATGATTATCTGATGATTATATTATGTTATATATTTGTATATAATGTTTAAAATTCAAGTTAAATTATGAACTGATTATATTTTTAACTTTACTTTACTAGTTTTTATTCCTATTTATTATTAAATGACTTTATTTCCCACATAACATCACATCACAACATATCATTAGTTGTAAAGTGAATGCATTTTATGTATAATATCAAAACAATAAGAATACAAATAAAATAACTTACACTTCCAGTTAATGGTAGTTTTACTAACCTACATTTACAATAAATCACACAAAATATGTAGAATTTATGGAATACAAACATTGAAAAAAAAAACTTCAATAGAAAGTGATAAAACTTATGTTTCATATTAAAATGTATGTAAACATGATTTAATGATGTTATTTCACGATTCATACACTCATTTCGATGGGAACTTGTCTTGTTTTCTCATGTTTTTTTTTCATATATTATTATATTGTACATTAAATATATGTTTAATATGAATATTGTACGATTTTGCTCATTATTATTTGAATTTTGATGTGATTTGATGTGTTTTTGATGTTTAAAATATATGTTTATGGTCATTTTTCCATCTAATCTTATGTTTAATGTACAAATGATGATGATGATAAGTAATGATAAGCATGAATGTAAATAAAATCATGTTTTTTTCTTTATTTACAATTTAATTTTTTTAATTCAATACTAATAATAATCTTGTTATAATGTTTTAATATGATGCAATGCAACCGTAAACAATATCAGATCGTACATAAATCATATATTGACATCATGTATAAATAAGTAAAAGACACCTGATCACATGGAAAAAGAAACATTCAATAACCTATTTATTATTTATATGTTTAACTTTAAATAATAAGCATAATAATAATTTTTATAATGTTTAATATTAATATTAATCATAACAATGTTTATCGGCTTATTTTATAATATTTGCATATGTTTTATGACCATTTTACGAGACACGTTTGCTCTACTTAATGTCGCTAAAACATTCATGAAATACATTTTCAAAACATAACACAGGAAAATCAAAGTCCCTTCAATTCAATTCAATTAAATTATTTTTAAAGTATACATTGAACATTTACGGGATAAAAATATAAATATTTTGCATATTTATTTACTTTATTATAAAATATTATATGAAAAAAAGATATAAAAATGCATAAAATGAAGTAACAAGTACGGAAAATATTTTACAAAACTGACAATATTCATTTTTTTATATTATACACATGCATATTATACATGTTTAAAAGTTACACACTAAATAAACAATACAACAATAACAGTTATCGCTATTCCATGAATGGACATTTTTATAAAGTCTTTGCTTACATTTATTTTATATTAATTTTAAAATAAAAATAATAATCATAAACATTTTTCTTTTAAATAATTATTATTTTATAATAAAAATGTTATAAAGTGCAAATTGTACAAACATTTTAGTTGGTGTGTGTGTGTCTGTATTTGTGTATGTAAACATAACAAGAATATTGTGCAATGAAATTTAACTTTGATCAGGTGTATTTTCATGTCTCGTGTCGTTTTTAAAAGAATGTAATATATTGAAAAAATTGTGTTCAAAGAAAAAAAATTGAAAGAAATGAATTTGAAATTTATATAAATTAGAGCACATAATTGCACTTTTTGTGTGTGTTGTCTGTGTATGAAATCCAGATTTAACATATAATTCATTTATTTATGAGTAAAATGCTATGTTCAATGTCTAACTTTATATATATAAATATATTTTGCGTTAAAGTCATGTCTCAGCGGTGTATCTGATAATATCCATAAAAATTGTGACACAATTTATTCAAATAAACAACCTGTTAATAACGAGGTGTATGTTTATATGTATGTAATTTTTTTTTGTATTACTAGTTATGATAATATTTTCATTTTCGATTAATAATTTTTTTTTTTATTTTTAATTCATTACCCACTTCATGTATTGAGTCAAGTATTGAGAAGAAAAAAAAACAACAACATAATTTATTAGATGAAACCCCTACATCATCTTAACACTTGTTTTTGCTTTCTTTTATGTAATATAATTAAAATAATAAATTAACTTTTAATTTTTATCAGGATGATGCAAAAAAAACTGTTGTAGTTTTGGTTTTTTGCATTTGAAAATTAAAATTTGCTGTGTGATGTTTGTTCAATTCAATGTAATGATGGTTATTAGTTTAATTTAAATCATGTATATTATTAAAAAAAATTACATGACTCAAGGCAAGTCTTCAATGAGCATAGTTAATTGATTGAATAAAATTGGCCCATGCAATTGACTGTAAAGATTGAGCTTACCCTAATCTTTTACTCGATGACTAGATAGATGGCACCTCTGCTTTATTCCAAGCTAATCATCGCTAGTCTTATTATCTTACACACTCTAAGTTGAAAACGCCCCGCAATACAAATTGATTTGGTCCGCAGACTGAGATCTTTGATTGACGCTTATAGGGCATTTGATGAATGTAATTTTGAACGCATTTCCTGTTAATTTGTGAAAAAATCGACAATGTTGGGCACTCTCATGGTCTACGATTACTATGCGGGGCATTTTCAACTTACAGTGTACCTCCAACATCACAAAAGCGTATTTTTTCAAGATTTAATTGAAACCTATTAAATTGTGCATTTTTTATTAACTCATTATTTTTTTAACAAATATTTTAATGAACTCATTTTTTTCTACATTGAAATATTTTTTGAAAATATTTAACAAAAAAAAAATATCATTAAATACATTTTATTACTACCATTATTATTACTATGGAACGTGTCTCGTTAATTTACATGACAATAATATTACACAAAATAAAAAAAAAACTTTACAAGTATAACGAAGGGTTCAAAATTTTGTCCAGACACTCCTCGTGTTTATTTTGAATGTACTAAAACATAACAAGTAAAAATACATATAAGAAGATAAAATGGATAGTGAAAGTGTTAAAAGTGTATTTTTAATAACAACACCAACAAAAAAATACACGTAACAACATTAAAAATCATGAAATATTTTACACAATTTTTATTAAAAATATATATAAAATACATTAGTAATTAATCACTTGAGATGCAGTTTGTTTTGTGGATTTGAAACAAAATTTTTATTAATTACCTTCCTTGTACAAATATTGTTGTATTTTTTTTCATTTCAACTTAATTTATTTATTTATTTATTTTTATTTACTGATGCTTGTTAACACGTTTTAATTTGGTTTCTTTTTTTGGAATCTTATAACAAAAAAGTTGTTCTGTTTTGTTGAAATAACATTTTTTGCGTTGTGTAAGAAACTATTTTAACGATATCGCATTACTCTTTGATTAGAATTCAATTAATTTAAATGTTTTCTTGACCAACGACAACATTTGACCCATATTTTGCATGGATTTCATGTAACTGGGTCAGTTCAAAGTAAAATCTTATAATCTTTGTTTGAAGTACAAAGAAAAAAAAAAGAATCAAGACAAATCTCTCTTTCTTTTTTAGTTTAGTAAGTTACGATAGTTTACGACTTAATTCATTTTCTACATATTTGTAAATCATGATCGCATAAGTTACCTAGTTTAGTTTGGAATATATCTTGTGATTCATGCAATATACGAGGAAATATGTATAAATGTATAATATGAAATAATAATCATCATTCATATAAATATATATCATAAGTGAATGAAAAAAGTGGAGAACGGAATTTAAAATGAAATACATGAGTGCATTTTCAGAGATTGGGTTCGATTTTCAAGGAAAAAATGAACTACTTGTGGAATGTAAGTTGTGGAACTTAATTCTTAAAACTCATTTTGTGGAACGTACTTTGTGGAATTTCAGTCATGCTCCTTAAACTATGAAACGTAGGTTATGGAAGTTATTTAAAAGAATTTAAACTGTGGAACATAATTTTAAGAACTCATGTTGTGGAACGTAATATGTGGAACTTAAGTAATGCACCTTAAACGATGGAATTTAAGTAATGGAAGTAGTGGAATAGTATTTAAACTGTGGAACGTAAGTGTAGAACGTGAAATTTCAAACTCTGACACAGACAGACAAACAGACGCTACAATTATCGCATTTTAACTAAAATCTATAGAAAATTTACATAAAAAAAAGAGAAGAAGAAAGAAAACTTTTATTATCATTTATTACCATCAATTTCGCGGCTGATTTAAACACACATATCTTGACTTGAGTTAGTTTTGTTCATAAATCACATGTGTGTTGTCTGATCCAATGTTATACATGTTATGTAGGTTATTGTGTAAAATATGACTTTTTATGATAGACAGTAATAATAATAATAATAATAATAATAATTTACTTGAAATGAAACATCTGTAAGACATTTCAAATGCAATTTTATTGCAAGTAAGATTTAAACTATTATAACACCTTTAAACTGCACTTTAACATGTGAAAATCATTGCATTAGATGACAACTGACTAAAACTGTGGGAAAATTTACATTCAAATCAATTATAAATAAAATTTTCATATTCACATATAAATTACATCTCTCACAGGACATTTAATTGAAATGAATGTTTAAATAAGTGCTCCAATTTATATTGAAGATAAGACAATAAAAAAAATTTTGGTACTTTTAAATTTTGTCCAGAAACAGAAGTGAAAGGGCTTTTATGATTCTTAATAAAAACCGGCAATAAAAGAGAATGTTCCTTTTACCAAAATATTTTTTGACTAAATTTAATATATTGAAAATGATACTTTTTTAATATTAATATAAATTAATTACTTTCTACCAACCTGCAACCTACAATCAATGTATTTATTAAAGATATAATTTTTTAATTAAACATTGGTCGTTATAGTAATTTAATTTAATTTTAATAATAAAAATGTAATGCATTCTAAGTAAAAGTAACGGTGGATTGTAGCAAACAGGAGCAGTAAATGGTTATTTAATGTTTTTTTCTAGAAACAGCTTCAATAAAATTCTTTGTTCTAATAGCCAAACAATAAAATGTAACAATAAAACAAAAGATTCCAATAAACTTTAAGAATAAGAAACGAACCTTTTTTTTCTTGTATTAACTCATTTCAGTTAAGAATCATATCAAAATTAATGATAATAATAAAACATTTTATGTAGGTTTCATTGAAAGTTTTCATATGAAGAAAAGGGAATTTAAATGCTTAGTCAATGCTATTCACATAGTTTGATTAAGATTTTTGATATGATAACTTTATATTGGTAAGCCAATAATTCATTTTTATTTTTAACGTTCAGCTTTTTTTTATTTTATTATTATTAAGAAATACAAATAAAAATTCGAGATGTAATAAAAGGAGTATAATAATGATAATAATAAAAATAAAAATATTAAAAAAGTAAAACAAAATCATATAAAATGTCACATCCTAAATGGAATAAATTGGAAATATGTGAAGAAATTCTCTAAATGAAATTTAACCTTCGAAATGCATCTTTAAAGTGATTTTCGTAGGTGCATTTTGGTTTTGACACGAGTTCAATGATTGTTTTTAAAGTTTACCAATTCCTTCAATCAGATCAGATCAGATTTGTAGGGCTGTCATTTGACCTGCACTGAGGCCATAGATATCCGTTATCTTCATCCGAGGGACTTAGCTTTTATACTGTCATCCCAAGCAGTCGCCACCTTTATCTAGCCTTTAACTCAAATTGAGTAGCCGGAAAAAAAGACATTTGAGATTGTAAGGTTTAATGACCAGAGCGAAAATCGAACTGCCAACCTTAAGATTGATAGCCTAACACGCTAACCACTGCACCGTCGAATCCCCCAAAATTCCTTGGATACTTGGATGGGTCCAATTGGACTTCTGTTCATCTTGGGTGCCTTTTTCATACCTAAAAAAAAATTAAGTATAAAAATATTCTTAAATCTTACCTTAGACAACCAAATCGACTCAAAAACGCAATTTTCATTGAAATACCTGTTAAAATAAAAAAAAAAATCATATAAAAATAAAAATTAAATCTCCTTAATCATATAATTTATGGCTGATTATTATTTTAACATTCCCCGACTCATTAATTTTTTGACCATAACATAAGAAAACGAATCTTTAAGTAACATACCTTTGGGGTGACAAAGGACTGTAATTAATTGTGAACAACATCATGTAATCGTTAACTAACAAAGATTTCCTACAGTGATATTTTACAACAACAAAAACAAAATTGAATCTGAATTGAAATTTTTTAACTTAATAAAAAATGTAAACAAAAATCTTTATTTATAAGATTTTTTTTGTAACTTTGAACACTGTGATCATTCAACTCTGGAATAAATTAACTTGAAAAAAATAACATACAAAATTGACATCACAGGGTCATTCTTTGAATTTCCTTAAACCAGGCGTACGAATAAATTAATAATACATTTCATCCCTGAACTGTCAATGTCATAAAAATTATCTTAAAAAAAACCAAATTCAATCTAACATAAGCCACAATTTTACATACAAACAAAAATACAGTTTTGTTTCAATCAAATGTCATCTCACTGCTTTGTCAGTTTTTTTTTGCTGTTTATGAATTATGTATCAAATTTGAATAGAAAAGTTTCATTGAAAATCATATCAATTTAAACAAAAGAATTGATAAAAAAAAATGTTTGATTTATTCAAATTGAATAATATTTGCATTCACTTGTTCTCATTTTATTGTATTTTATCTTTTTTGGACTTTTGGTTTGTTATTATTATTATTTTTTTACATAAAAAAAAATAAAGGAACATAAAAAAACATCTGAAACCAATAAAAAATATTATGAGATCAGTGACTTTTTACTTTGTTTGATAAATGAAGAAATAAAATCTTTAACTAACACCCTAAAAAGAAGCATTTTAAGATGACCATAAAAATATTTAAATGTATAATGATAAAAATATTGATGGATACTTATAATAAAAAAGTACGTTTTCGAAATGTATTTTTCGCCTTTTGTGTGTTATTTAATATTTACCTTTAAAAAATATAAAAATTTCTTTAAATCTTCACATATTTGCACATAATAATTTTAATTTTTTTTTGTTGTCCGTAAATTTAAGTTTATGTTTATTATTATTATTATTCGCAAAAAATAAATAAACAAATATAACGGTGATAATGAGCAAAAAAGTAAATAAATGAGAGACACACTGCGTGATAAAAAAAAATAATTTAAATGTAACGATTATTATGAGCAAGCGTTCATTGAAAACATCAGGTCATTTCAAGAAATTAAAAAAAAAAAAAAATATCCGATTATATTTCATCTGCAAATATTAACTTTTTTTGCAAAAATTGAAATCGTTTAAAGTAATTAACTTAAAATTCATAATTGGAAAAGGAAATAAACGACAGACAATCTTAGTTTCAATTAAATTTCTTGAAAACTGACTGTGAAGTTGTGAATTTAAGTGCATTTGAATGAAAATGAATCGTAAACCTTTAGAACCGACTTCAACATGCCTAATTGTCTCATAACACAAATTTTAAATTCAAAATTTCTGATAGGAATTCAAGATAACGAAACATTCAACTGATATAATCATCGCAACATTGTCAGCAAATTGACTCTAAATTAAAATACCTGACAAATATATTAAAAAAAAAATATTAATTTTTTTTTATCAAAAAAAGTACAAGTTCTTACCATAAAGTACAGAAAATGGTTTGATAACATCTCTGAACCTTTAAAATTAAAAAAATTAACGAGAAACCAATTAAAATTAATGTAAAATGCAGAGACAAGTTAATTTTAAAAGAAATATTCATAAATGAATATTTTTAATAATATTTTAATTTTAAATGTAATTCAAATATACACAAATATATACAAAATGTGTTTTTTTTTGTATGAATATGAAAAAGTACAAAAAAAGGTTATAAATCTGACAAATAAGCTGAACATGAATTTTAGCAAAAAAAATTAGCAAACATTATTTGTGTTTAAACACTTTTAAGTTTATGATATCAATTTATTTAAATTATATTATCAAAACTTTTTTTTTGCTTTAAATGTAACTTTATTTTCATTATATATTATGAATAAATGTTGTAAGATGTTTATGTTAATATGAATATTAAACTTAAAAAATACATTTAAAAAAAAACAGATTTCTCTTATCTTGTCTACCCCAAAAAAAACTTATTTTTATTAAATTTTACGATTTTACGTTAAAAAATATTAACATACAAAAAAATACAAAAAAAAGACGAGGGACAACATCTTATAAATGTATAAACTGATATACATATTAAAAAAGTTTAAAATTAAATGATTATAAATCATTAATATATTATAGATAAATCAATTTAAAATTATTATTTTTTTTTTCTTTTAAATAAAGTTGTTGTTGTATATTTTTTTTTATTAAATTTAAACATTTATCCAGTGTCAGTACAGACTTCTGATTTGCATTTAACTGTTGTGTCATATTGACACTATTTCTCAGCACTAAGACATACAGAAACTGGGTGTTGCCCTGTAAAAAAAAGTGTATCATCCTGAGCAATTGTAAGGTTATTAATATTAAAAAAGAATTGTATGAAATTGCTCTTATTTTACAGCACCCCAGTGCGCTACAGTTTCTTTTGTAGCGTTTAAATGTAATTGTTGTTGTTGTAGCGACATTGTAAAAGTTTTCTATAGTTCCATATTTAATCCCAAGAACTCTGCCACCTTAAAGGGGTTGGACCAAAGGTCTGCGGTCGTCAGTCTAATAGGATGACTAGGGTATTCAAAAAAGCAAGCTTCATCATGTGGTGAGCTATGGCATGATGGGCATCTATCAGAGACAGATGTATCAATGCGACTTGAATAGCTATTTGTCAGTTTTGAGTATCCTGACCTTAGCTGAGCCAATGCCGTTCTTGTCTCTCTGGGGTGTTTGGCTTCATTTATTGATATCTCGGGGGATGGTTCACCGAGGACCTGGTTTGCTTCATAGCTGTTTGTTGTGTTTACGACGGTTGCTGTGTGAAGTTGCTTAAGCATACCTCGACAAGTAGCCTCGTCTGTCGATGATGTTGATTGCAAGAAGGCATTACCCACCACAGCCACTTATGTTGAGCTTTTTTGGGCTATATTGCCGGACCCGAAGTATCTAACAGCATACGCCAAACCACCACCATTGGACCTTAGATTTTATCCTGTCATGCGAAACAGTCGCATTTTTTTCAAATCAGAATAATTATTTAAAATCAATATAACAACTATAAGACTTGAAAAACACACATTTGGGTAGAAATAATTTTAGCAGTTACTAGGATCGAACTCGGCACCTATAAGATGGAATGCGATACGTTCACTACTACCCCCTTATCGTCTGTCACTGTTATTTTGTTTTGGTCACTGAGATTGCTTAGGAAGTTACGTTATTTTTAACAGGGAGTGAAATATAAAAAAATATTAAAAGAATATGTTTGTATACTTGTAAAGTTGTTGTAGTAGAATGTTAATTAAAAATCTTATAGATATATCTATAAAAAAAATTAAAATATAACACACTCACGTTTATTTCTTTGTTTATCATTTTTAATATTAAATAAGAAAAAAAAAACCTTGTTGATCAATTGCAATATAAATATATTTTTTTCATCAGTTTCCTGTATGTCTAGGTGTTAACTTTGAAATGATAACATTTTATCCATTAGAGGATAAAAAAAATTTTGTGTCAGAAAAATGACTCACAAACAAGAAATAATATTATAACTACACCAACACACATGTTTCTTATATATTTGGTTCTAGTTAATGTCAGAATAGAAATAAGATAAGTATCGGTATAACTTCATTAAAGTTGTCAATTTAATATAAAAGAGTTAAAATGAAAATAAAGTAATTTTTTTATTTTTGAGTTTCTTGAAATGTTTAGGAATACGATTAAAGCATATTTATTTTTAATAAGCGTGGCAAAGAATATTTTAATGAATATTAAGACAGCATCCCACACAATTGGAGAGTTAAAAATGGAATAAAAGAGCAATTACAAACAGAAATAAAATTTTAAAGAAAAAATTACATCAATAGTTTATCTTTAAGTGCATTTGTCATTTCCTGTAATGGATGAATTATGAAAGGAAACGTAAAATAGTTTTAATTGAGATGAGAAAAACTTACCAACATCCCTCAAATAAATGTTAACATTTTACGTAACACAACTCTTATATGGCACCTTCGCATTGCATATACAATTTAATATTAACACTAATGTCATATAACTCAAAGGTCATTGAAATTAATCTTCCTAGTCATTTTAGTCAATAATGCAAAAGGATTAATTTCTGTTCAAAGTTCATGTGTTATATCAATAAAAAGTGTCATCATCATCATTGAGGTCACACTGCAAATTTTGCATTTATTCATTGTAATTAATTGTTAAAATATGCAACTTTTACCTTGTTTTTTGACATGTAAGATTTATATAATGACCAACATAAAATGCATCACATCGACATTAAATCTTGCGAAATTGAGACTTTTTAGGTTGAACGTATGTATAAAATGATGATACGACATTAAAATTAATTGAATATTTATTAGTACCATAAAGGCATGTAATATAAATGAAAACGTATCAATATCATCGATTTTAATAAGACAAAAGTGCATAAATTTTTTGAACAAAAGAAAAAGTGAAATCAAAAATATCACCAAAAATTGGATTTTTATCTTCACAGCTGTTCAATGTGATGCTTTTCAATATTTTCGTAGTGTATAATATGATGATAATGATAAAATTTTATGTATTTTTATTGTAAAAGGTGTGGAAGTAAACTGAATTTCTTTAAAATGCGTACTTACCGTGAAGAGCATTAATTTGTTTTTGTCATGTTGAGTAACGAAAACTTGAGATGAAATGAAAATTGATTGTTGAAGTGTCAAAAATGGTCAATAAAAATGAAACTAAGCATTATTATGATGATGCGAAGAAAGTTGATGACATTCTGCTTACATTTTAGAGCTTTAAGGTGCTTCAATTGATCCCAAAACCTTGTTCACGTTGTCGGTACTCAATGAACCAATCTGTAGGTATAAATTCTCTTTTAGACATGGCGATGCTGATCTTAAATTGATCCTCAAATCGACATCGTTAATGGACATTTTTCACATAATTGAAGTACAATTCAAGTATTTTTAAGCATATTTGAGATATTTGTAAATTTTTCGCACAATTCAAATTACGTGGGATTAACATCAAGTATTTATTGATGTTATTGGAAGATTTAAAAGCACATAATCTGACCATGACTGAATAATTTACTTTTAATTTTATTACATTACAGCTTTAATCTGTCTTTTTATCGTTTTGTTCTTTTCTTCAATGAATTGAATACCTTTCTCTCGCAAACACTAATCACAATTCCTAAATTTCTTTCCATATTTATTTTAATGAGACATTCACATTAATTCAGATTTTTTTTTTATATATGGAAATACATTTAAAGTTGGTAGGTGTAAATTTTAAAGGTTTTATGTGTTAACTCTGTTGGTTTTGATTTTATTTTAATTTTTTTTTGTATTTCAACTTCATTCATTCATTCATGATAACATTTATCTCGCCTATTTTACACTCACATACCAAGTAATAAATCTTAGATGGTGTCTTGTCTTATGTGACACAGATTTATATACACACACACAACGGGAGACATGCATTTTTGTGCCTCTTTAACTCAATAATAATAATAATAAAAATAATCGGATTGTAATGCAAGTGTAAAATACAATAAAATGCAATGCAATGCAATAAAATAAAATTATATAAATAAATTACAAACAATAAAAGGGAAAAAATAAAAGGCACAACTAATTGCGATAATTTTAACTTCATTCATTGTTTGTAGTTTAATTTTTTTCTTTGCAACTCATAACACAGCAGTCACTTTAAAGAATAGCAACAGCAGCCACAAAACTATAATGACAATAATAATAATAATACAAGTAAATGACAAGAATAAATTTTACGCGAGCCATGCTGACTCGAATGTGACTTTATGTTAAAATATTTTTTAAAAAACTGGTCAACAATAATAATTTACATACCGTGTATCATTACAATTCTCCTCTTATTATTATTTTCATTTTAATTTTTCAACAGAAGTGGTTCATATAATTTTGTTTATGTTTAAATAGAAGTAAACGAAAATAAATATTATTGTTATTTTAATTTTAAGAATATAAACTGAGTGTGTTTGTGTGCTTGTTGCAATATAATATGATAATGAGTCTTAACAACAGATGCAGAATTAAGTGAAACAAAACCTTGAACTAAACTTACAGTGACAGTTTTTGTGTTGAATTAATGGGAATTGAATATTAAAATGTAATGTTAAAATAAACTGTGTTATATAAGTCGCTCGCTCTATATTTATACACAGGCAAAGTATCTTTTATGCACGGAACAAGTGAAGTCATTTGAAGGTATGGTCAGAGGTTCAACGCCAGAGCATCAAATGAAGCTGACACTTATTTCTACGGATCTGAACTTCAAAATTATTTTGTCTCATTCTGATGATTACGTGAAAGATCACAATAGGACTCTTTGAGACCGCGGTGGTTTCTTGTAAGACCTAACCTAAGGCCAAAAAATTGTCATTCAAATTCAAAATCAAAAAACAATCCTTTGAATTGATTGAATGTTGAACTTGACTTGATCTTATCAATATCGATATGATAACTTTGCGATTTAATGGTATCATGTTCTATTTTTGAACTTATCACCGCTTAATATGAATTGGGGAATTTTTAAGAGTTAGCTAGAAATCAGTATTAAGATAAGAGATAAAAACAAATTTAAAATTATATAAATTTGGTAACTCTTTAAAACAAAATCAGTGAATTAAATAGATTCATTTTAAAATGTTGCCTTTAAATATAAATAAAATCTTTGTTGTTATAACAATTTTTATTGGAATCGCTTCTGGTTCCAATCAAAACCATGTACGTGAAAGTGTTTTGAGTAAATATGGACATAATTTGAGCAATTTCAAGGAAACATTGGATTACGTTAATCAACTCAGTGGTTCTGAAAAAATAACTGGATTGCAGGCCCTTGTTGAAACAATGAAGGAAAATGACGATTTGTATACTAATGAGATGGTTCAAGTAGCGTTGAATGTTAAGGAGTTTGTAAATGGATCAAAGTCTTTTGATAATGAAGATTCTACTTTGTTTAAACAAATTAAAAATGCCTTACCAGGCTCATTACAAAATTTAACATCATGTTCAAAGCTAAGATTTTATCAAACATATCTTAAAGGGTATTTCTATGCTGATTTAAAATTAACAGCAGATCCAGAACGACGATATACTTTTGCTGATGGTGCATCAAGTCATTTAGCTTCAGTTTGGTATCTTTCGGTTCAAGGAAATTATGTTTTTATCATCAATGACTTTTTCATTGAGTGTCTTTATCCATTACATAATGATAAGACCAAATATGGACTAACATGGATTCCAGGTCTATCTGGATGCCACAGTCAAATGTTTTGGGCTTTTGAACCTGTTATTGGAACAAATACTGTGAGATTGAGAACCCCTTATTTTAATATGTATTTATATGTGAGTGACTCTGCACTTGAAGGGAAAAGAAGGCTCATGGTCGCAAATGATCCATTGAACAGTTATTGGGAAATTCATTGCGCAGATTAACTTCAATCATCGTGTGCCATATTTAAAAATAATTTATTATTCTTTCCTGTTAAAGATCACTGTCAAATATTACACAAAATGTCTAATCCAATGTCAAAATCATATTAATTGTATTAAAACGGTTCTGTGTGTGTTATTCTCACATTAATTGACATTCAATCTAAAAAAAACAAACAATTTTTTTTATATTCAACGTTATGAATTTTAATTAAAATATGTATATTTATGCATAAATTTATAATTTTTTTTTGTAATTACTTATTATCATTTTTGTGTTTTATTATTCATATTGTCATTCATATAAATCTGCTTTGTTGTGAGAAATAATTCACAGTTTCATTCATATTTATTTAATATTCATATTCATTCATTGAACGAATAATATACATTCAATTAAATGCCACCTTATTAATTGAAAATTAAAATATCATTTCAAGTCTTGTAAAAAGTTCACATCTAAAAATTTACCTTAATAGGACATTTACATGAATGGATTTTTTTCACCTGATTCTTTGTGGTTTGTGTGAATTCAATTTTATATTAACCCTTTCAGACCTGAGCCTAAACCAAAAGACCTGGATTTTTTTTGAATATAAATTCTTACTTATATGGGTTAGAAGGTGTTAAATTATTTTTTACAGATTTTTTGTAGTGATCCTTCATCCTTAAACAGAATGTCCAATATATTGGACAAACATATTTTCACTTTTATTTTTCTTTCCTGAATGATTTTCATTTAATTGTTGATTGACTCTTAAAATCTAAGGTTAAATGAATGTCCAAAAAAATCCACACTTAAAAATTATTGGTTTTTGATATTTTTTTGACCCATAAATTTACGTTACTTCAATTTTTACGGAATTGACAGACATGACTGATAAGATTGCTTATTTACATTCGATAGGCACCGTTATTTCGGGAGCCAATTTTTTTTTGAGGAGACAAGATGTTAAGTGAAATATTGGCATCGGAATTTTTTTTTTAAAAAACAAGGAAATATTTTTAAAAAATTCTTCAAAGTTTGTCCAATATATTGGACAAAGGACCGAAAGGGTTAAAGTTATAATTTTAATGAAATTCAATTTAATTGTTGACAACTTTATGATATTGAATATTCGCATATTTACAAAAGTCTTATCTGGTTCTTGTTATCTCTGGATATTAATTATTTATTTACTTATATTCATAAACGTATAAAGCGATTTTTTTTTAATATAATTTTTATTCATACAAAGATTGAACCAATTTGTATGATAATTTATTTGTTAATCTTTCATAATAAGTATAATAAAAGTTTTGATGTATTCTGATTTTTTTCATCATTTCTTATCTGTTTTTATTTTCTTTGATTTTTTTTCATGATTTTTTCATGGAAAAATGCGCTTTTAAGAACGATTTGTTACTTACAAAGTTCAGAAAATTTTTTAAAAATGAATTAGGCTAAAAAATGGATTCTCAAGAACCCAATTAACACAAGTGGGCTTAGTGGGTTTCCAAAACTACAGATCACGTTTAAAAGAGAGCAGTGTCGGATTGGCCATACGGGGAATCTGGCAAATGCAAGAAAGGTCGCAATCGATCGTCTTGCAAAAGTTAAGTTTAGCGTAAATTTTAATGAAAATCATACAGATTGGCAGGGCCGCTAATAATTTTTAATCCGCCCCGGAGGGGGAGGGGTATTTTGATTATTTTCAATCCTTGTGATGTCTCTAAATGCCAACTTATAAATAAAACTTTTTAACAAAGCTGAAATACATCGACATTTTTCGTATCGAAATCGAATCTCAATTCAATGCGTTGAAATACGCTCAAGTTCATCATTCACGAATCCGTCCATCAATTTTTTTCATTTTATTTACTCAATTTTTGCTTTTTATACTTAACGATAATAATCAAGTTATGTTTATTAATAATAATTTTATTATTTTCATTCAATTTAATTCTATTTATTATTGAAATTCATTGAATTGTGACCACCTTCATTTAAAAATGACAACAAAAAAAAACACACTTATCTATTCAATGTTTCAATAAAATTCTTATGTATCTAATTAATATTCTTAATTGAAATCATTTATTATCGCTTTTCAATAAACATTCTATTCAACTTTTCATTTGAAAGCTAATAAAAAGTTATCATTGAATTTCTTTGAATTAAATTTCGATTAAAAAATGAATCTATTTGTTCATTTCAATTTTCTATTCAATTTAAATGAAGCATGATATGATAATGATAAGAAATTAATCATGTCAATTTGAGTTTTTTATTATGAGTTGAGCTTAGATGAATAAGGGAAACTCATTAGAACTTAGTTCTGATTCAAATTCAATTGAAGTAAGAAAAAGCGCCGGGTTTCAAACAAAAGTTAGACAGTAAAGTAAAAAAACCTACGTTCAAGAACTCAAGAACAAAAAAACTACTTTAAAGATACTGATCCATAAACCGACCACTGGTACAAAAATAATCATAATTGCACAAAAATAGAAGCAACACAGTTCAAAGATTACAAATTAAAATCCCAGATTAAGTCCTAATTTGATGTTTTCATGCTACTTAATCTTAAATAAATTATCATTCGAAAAACAAACGCTACAAAATACATTTAACAATAAATTAAATTTATAAATTTAAAAAGGAAGTGAGATGCGAAAGAATCGAAAAAATATATACACCGTAAACTAAAAACGCATCGAAAGCTGTCCACAGTGAAATTCGACCATTACACGATTTTTTTTTAAATTGACTTTGAATTTAATTTAAAATTATCTTCGCAAAAGACTATTAACATCACGGAAACACCAGCACCTGTGATATCCGTCTGTTGAATTGCTAGTGGTTAGGGGAAAATTCTCAACTTACAGTGCACGAACTAATTTAATTCTTCTTAAACATGTATAACAATAACAACTAATTCCAAGAAATACAAATGAGTTCTCAATTCCAATTTTTTTCTGAAAAATATTTATTTTAATCCAGATTATTCTCATTATATAGCCACATATCTCTAAATTAAGTTCCATTCATTTTGTTTATAAAAGGCTATCATGCCCCGATTATAAACGCATTCGTGAATTTTCTGTTGTTGTCCTTCTTCATTTGAAAGAAGCAAAAAAAAATGAAATTAAAATCAGAACAACTGCTTAATTTCAATACAACGCATGTTAACATTGCATACTCCACTTTTTCTTCAGCAACAGTGGCTTAGAAGATTCAAATAAATGATAAAAATGTCGAATTAAAATAAATAATCTCATATTTTATGTAAATTAGATCGTGATATTTAATATTTTTGTTTTTTTATTTTTATTTTCCTTTCGATGACTCAACATACAGCTGCATTTTCAAAAAATTCAATTTGACAGTTAGTTAAATTTAATCTTCAAAATCGCATTTTTCGATCTACAATCATTTATGAGTGTGTGTATCACTTTGCAATAATCTCGACCACCTATCAATAATATCACATTTAAAAAACCCAAAACGAGTTTCATCAAAAATTTTTGATCAACAACGAGAATGAATATAAAACAAAAAAACATCGCGACAAAACATAAATTTTTAATAATAATAATAATAATTTACTTTTTGATGTGATGAAATTTTATCTGTTTTATATTAAATTTAATCATAAATAACGATTTTTTTTCTTTTTAATTTTATTTTCAGACATTTTGGAGGCTGTTATTATTGCTATGGAATCAAGAAAAAGTCAGAAGTAAACATAAAATCATGTCATTTAATACATTTTTTATTACAATTTTGACAATACATTTTGCACTGATATCTGGGACAGTTGGCAAACAGCAACCATGTGAAGTGGAAACTGGTCAAACGAATATTATTTTGGACATTGAGGAGAGTCGAGGAAGTTGTAAGTGAATTTTTATTTTAATTTTTTGCAATGAACTCAGGAAATGTACAATTAAAAATTAATTTGAATCATGGGAAAGACATTTTAAATTTTTTTTTTAAATTGAATGAGTTATAGCTCCAGGTCTAAGAGACTAACCGCGACTTTATATAGATAAATTCTTATCTTAGCTTAACTTAAACCTTCGTATACATGCATACACCTCGTACAAGTTTTAGTAGTACTAAAATAGTACTAAATTTTATGTTGTGTGGATGTATACGACGATTTAGCTACTCTAATTTAAGAATTTATCTATATAAAGTACGCGTAATTGCTTACAGCTACTGATTTACATTAGAATCCAACCCACACACCCGTAAATAATTTGAATTAATCATTTGTAAATATTCAACCGTAAATCACTTGAAGAAGGGATTCATATAACAAAAATATTTTTTGACCTTTTTATGCACTTTTCAAATACCCACGTCTCACTTTCAGTTTCTCGAATTTTTGCATTACCAACAACAGTGAAACATCATCAAGTGATCATATGCAGCATTTGAAAAGGAGGTGCATGTCAGATATATTTTTCTTGCTTCTGTCTTTGTAGTTATGCACGTTGCCGTTGTTTGTTTCAACTTGATTATTATTTTTTTTTTGTAACTGAACAGAAGCGGAGAGACACAAACAAAATTTATTGAATACATAAAAATGAATATCGTTTGCCATCTCTTGAGTATGTTGGTTAAATACGAACGTTCAGCGGATCAGTAGAACTTTACTTTTGTTTTCAAAAGTGGTTTCCTAGTGCAATTGAAATAAATGTGCTTTTGGGGTGAGATGGATCGTGGCGTCTGGTTGTTCTTAACTCATTCGCGTCATCCGTTGCGCCTACGCAACAACTACTTTGAGAACACTTTTCTCGTTCAAATCAAAAAATTTCTTTATCAATCTTTTTTAGAGTCTTAATTTAAGATATTTTATATCAAACAGTTGCATGGTTTTTGAATTTAAACCAAAAACTAAAAATTATGAGCTAAACTTTTAAGGAAAGTCGCGATTTTCTCTCTCTCGTAAATGGTTTCTGTATGTATTTGTGTAGCACTTTGTGTAGTATTTTGTTTTGGCTCTCCTGAAAAATTTTTATATGAAACATAAAATTTTTATCGAATCGAAAAATATTCACTTTTACCTAAAGAATAGATCGTTGAAGAACTTTTTGTTCAAAACTCATTATTTCTAGGAGCGGCGTCGAATGAGTTAATCGACCGTGTATCAAAGCTTGTGACATAACAAAGCCTTCACTAAGGTGATCTGAAAAGTAGAAAAAAATCAATTTAAAATTACGTTTTCCAAAAGTTTACAAGTAGTTGTGTAGTAATATATCGTATAGATACACCTGTCAGATTTAACATGATTTATTGCATGAACACGGATAAAATTTGTTTTTTTTTTGTTACATATTCGTTATATTTATTTATTTTTTTTTTTTGAAAACTTTAAAAATGATTCAGCCGACAAATTTAATGCAGAACAGGAGAATTATTGCATTCGTTCCTCTCGAATTTTGTTTCTTTTTATTATTATGAGATGCTGTTTTCGTGTCTGGCAAAAATGTATTCAAGTAATTTTTTTAAGAGTAATTTGCGGTAACCATGTTGAATTGATGTGAAGAATTTGAATGTACAGGAGACATCGAATTTCATACCAAACCAGATCCAAAAATTAAAACAAAATCCAAAAACTATTTGTACAATGAATTTTAGTGGTACTACTTACTTAAATTTTGACAGAAATGTCATAAAACTAACACGAATTTCTAATAAAATTAAGAGAAAAAAAAAGGTTAATTTATTCACAACCGGTGTGAATTTAAGGAAGGAAATGAAATTCCTCTCACATACACTTTAAAACTCGTTTTCGTCTTTCAATTCAATAATATTCTTTTCCTCAAACAAAAAAAAAACTTAAATAAGATGTCTGAATTCGGTATCTTTTGATAACCTTTCAAAGTAACCTCCTTTAAAAGAGCTACTAGAAATTCAACCGTCTCATACTTTGTATTAAAATATTCTCATAACACATTTAAATTTATCATTCATTTTTCTTGAAACAAACGTAACACAATAATTATGCATGTCTTATTAGAACCAAAGTAACTTTTCATTAACATACCGACACTCGTTCTGTTTACACAAAATGAAATGCACTTTTTAACATTCTTTTACACGTATAATTATTGCTTCACTTTTGAAATGAATAAATAAAACAATGATTTGAACTTTTTTTTCTTCATTTTTTTAAATTTCAAATTGTTGTTTGATTTGAATGAAAAAAATAAATGCTTTGAGGAAATGCAACTGTAGTTTATTATGATTACTATTATTATTTATTTATTGTTGATGTTTGTTATGGCTTCAAAATTTGATACGATGATTCAGGTAAAGAGTAAAAAAAATATTATTTTACTGTGAGAATAGGAGAAAACAGGAATATCTCGTATTTATCTTTTGAACTGTCATAATAATGCATCATAATAAAAAAATTGAGAGAAATACATAAAACAATAAAAAAATAATAATAATATTAAGATGGTAATAACAATAAAAAATGGACCAGACATACCTTATCTGTAAGATTTCCCTTCTATAAATCATATACTGGTTTAAATGATTTTTTTTTGTTTCAATGTGTATCGCATTACGATCTATGTGTGTGTCATTACTTTGAACTAATATCTCCTATACATGAGATTTTTCTGTAAAATTATCTATGTGAAGATTGGGCCAAGAGCAAAATCGATTATTGAAGCCTTGAAGTTTACCTTGAATTACTTAAATGACTATTCAAAGACCTGAAGAGCGGAATTTTAACCAACACTTGACGTTTGAATTTCTGAAATGACCCATCACACTCCTGAAGAGTGGAATTTTAACCAACATTTGACCTTGGAGTTTCTAAAATGACCCATCACACTCCTGAAGAGTGGAATTTTAACCAACATTTGACCTTGGAGTTTCTGAAATGACCCATCAGAAACCTAAAGAGCGGAATTTTAATCAACACTTGACCTTGGGGTTTCTTAAATGACCCATCACACTCCTGAAGAGTGGAATTTTAACCAACACTTGACCTTGGAGTTTCTAAAATGACCCATCAGAGACCTGAAAAGCGGAATTTTAACCAACACTTGACCTTAGTGTTTCTGAAATGACCCATCAGAGACCTGAAGAGCGGAATTTTAACAAACACTTGACCTTGGAATTTCTGAAATGACCCATCACAGACCTTAAGATCCGAATTTTCACCAACACTTGACCTTGGAGTTTCTAAAATGACCCATCACACCCCTGAAGAGCGTAATTTTAACCAACACTTGACCTTGGACTTTCTGAATTGACCTTTAAGGGACCTGAAGAGCAAAATTTTAATCAAAATCCGAACCAGGAAACAGATATTTTTGATTAATTCAAAATTAAGTCCATGAAAAATGATTTTGTTACAAACTTCACATTCATCACATTCAATTTCAAACCAGAAAGGATGACTTTTAAACTTTTAATATGAAATTATCATAATCAAAAGATAAGTTTTATGGTTCCTGTTTATTTATTTATTTTTGTTTTATCTTTTTTATTATTATTATTATTCAAAAGATAATCATAAAATAAAAAGAGAACGTCATCCATGTTCCTAATAACAATAAAAAAAACTAATCTAAATCGACTTCATATTGCACTTGCACATCTAGACTAATTTATTTATTCAATGACATTCTTACAACAACAACAACATAAAGTACATAAATGGCTAAACAAGTGCATTTCAATTTATCTAAAATGAAAAAAAAAAATCCAACGCAATAGAATTTCAACACAATCATATTGAATGAAATAAATATCTTAACCAGAATTGGTAATTCTGTGAATGTTTCAAAACAACTTTTTAAAATTAAATTAAATAAACTAAATTTTTAACTGAATTTTATGATAAATTTTAAATGAGATTGATAAATAGATTGAATGAATAGGCTTTGATATTGCGCGTGATTAAATGTGTAAGATTAAGATGGATTTGAAATGACGATTTAACACATTTTAATATTCATGTTTGTTTATGGAAAAATGTCACTTAGCTTTGGAAGATAAACGATTATGAATGAATCAAGGAAAGAAATGTGAAGCAAATGGAGTGACAAATGAAAAGTAATTTTTATTTTATTACCGTAAACATTCATTTGATAGAAGGAAACGATCGTGAAGGTATTTTATTTTGAATTAATTGATTAAAATTGACAGGGTTTGAATAAAAAAATTACATTACAGATAAGAATTTTTATGAACCCTGAATAGAAAATTGTTTATTTTAAGTGACTTCAAATAAATTTCATTGTAAGTCCCTGTTAATTAAACGTCTACTTAAAATTCCTTTTAAATTAAAATAATAAAACATGGATTTAAGACACCTCGTAAAACTTAATGCATTTCATTCAAATGCTCATAATTTAATGACAAATAAACACCTTTTTATTCATAATTTTTTTTTAAAAAGTGTACGGAAATGCATTTTAATACCATTTTAATAGGCAAAAATCTATTCAATCTCTCAATCAATCGTTAAAATTCTAATTTAATCTTTAATAATCCAATCAAAAAACATACTCACACACTATAATTATCAGTATAAAATATTAATTATATTTTAAATTAATTATGAACAACTTAAAACTTGACTAAACACCACTCAAACACACTTTTTCAATATAAGGAGACAAAAAAAATGTAATTGAGATATGATAGGTTTAGTGCATGATATGAGTTGATTTGTGTACTTTTAACATATTTTAATTAGTCAAGAAATTCAGTTGAATTTTACCTACTACTGTGATATGTGGCTTTAGGTTTATATTTCATCAAAATCAGTCATAATACAAAAAAAATTGTTTTCATATTTTAATTTTAATCAATTAATTAATAAAAACTGAAAAACAACAACATACTGTTTAATGTAATTATATAATGTTTTGTAATGTTAATTAGTTATTAAATTGATACCTGTGAGATTTAAGTTGATTTCGATAGTTAGATTCGTTAAAATAGTATCATTTGAAGAAGGGATCATGGTGGGCTCAATTTGTAGATCGATCCTATTATGATGCATGCGTAAGCTATCTGGAGGGTGAAATTTTTCAAACTCTCTGGACCCTACCTGACATGTTCGACGCGCCATCAACGATATTGACTCTTCATTTTTTGCTGGTTTTTGATTTTTTCTGCTTGTAAATCACAAAATCAACTTTTAGCACCATCTGATGGGCTCAAATCAAAAATCCCAGGAAAAACACTAGACTGAAGTTATCAACGACCATGTCAGCCTCTGGGAGAGTTTTTTCTAACCCCCTTTCTCCCCTCCGGAGGTGTCATGAACGACTTTTACCCTGGCTTTTAATTTTTTTGCTGTTTTTCAACCGTGTAAATAGCAAAATCAGCTCTCATCGCCCTCTCGAGGATCCAATCGAAAACCCTCGATAAAAGTGTCTGTATTTTTTCATTCTCTTTCGATCTGTATGCTCATCAACGTCTTTCTCCTTGGAAAATTTTTCAGAGAAGCCTAAAAATTAACCAAAATCATTAAAAAGTTCATCACTGTCAACTCAAATTGAGTAGCTATGAATCTTTTTATTCAAATTAAAATGGAACTAAGCCAAAATGAGGAAGTTTTCACTCCAAGGCACTTCAAGAGGTGCACCATGGCCTAGATAAGTCCAATTATGGTCCATTCTCTACATTTTTCGGTACACTGAAAGCTGAAATCGCAGTACAAAGTGACCTTGTCCGCAGACGGCGATCTTTGATTGACGCATACAGGCCTTTGATTAATGAAATTTTTATCGCATTTCTAGTTAATTTGGAACAAGAATTCACACTCTTTTGGGCACTCTTTTAGTCTCTGCATATACTACGGGGTGGCTTGCAGGCCGTTTAAAACTTAGAATGTAAATTTCAATTTCCAGTGCAACAGAAAACGTCACTTTTCAAAATCTTTATACTTTTTAAAGAAACTACTTTATTCATGTTTTTTTTTTCTAAACATTTACTCTGATATACATTGTTGCCAATCTTATAATTACTATCATTATTCTTTTATTGTCATTTCTTTTATTATTTTTTTTTCTTCCTTCTTATAATTTAAACAATACATAAACTGTTATAAAAATAAAAATAAAGTACATAGGGAACGCCTGTTCGCACATACCACTCACAAATCAAATATCGCTTTAAATTGATGTTATCAAAAATAAATAGTAAATTAATGAATGAAAATCGTTTTCTACAAACTTAAATAACACATTTTTAATATTAAACTAATGTAATTTATTATTTAAAAGCATAAATTTTCAATTTCAAAAATCTCACAAATGGTGGTAAAGCTTACAAATGGTGGTAGCTAATGTAATGAACGTCTTTCAATTGTTTATTTGTCGCTCCCTGTGTGTGTAAAAATAACATAAAAGAAAAATGTATATAAGACAACAATAAAAATTCATTATAAATTCGCGAAGCATTCGATACAGTATTAATAATATTACATTTTTTTTTGCACTGTATATTGACATCGAGGACAGACAATCATTAAATTTATCTCAAATAATTGTTACTTTGACTGTAATAAGTGCAGTTTGTTGTTTATTTTTACAATTGTTGAAAGAGCGATGGGAAAATTAAATTAAATTAAAAAAGAAAGTTTTTTGTGCAGTTGAAATGAATTAAAGTTCAATTTTTATTGTAGTAATGATAATTTTTTGATTATTTTTGTACATGAATTGACAAAATTACTTCAAATACAAAAAATCATACAAAATGAAAATGAATCGAGAAATGATATCGTCCTAACATCATCTTATTGTATGTTAATTCCCTTTCGCTACACTAACAATTTTTTTTTTTTTGTATACTAAATACCTTTGGGAATCAATATTAAAAAAAAATTGTATCGTATGCAATTTATTTTTTGTTGTTTAAAATCTTTGACAGAACATATCGAATCAATGTATAAAAAGCTGTAATTTATTGTGATTTATCCATGTTTGTCGGTAAATTCTGAATTTAAAATAAAAAGTGAATCTGATAAACGAAGTGAATTTAAAATAAAAATGTATAAAGGTGTGCAATTTCGTACTTGTTTATGATTTATAACAAAATCCCCTCTAATTTAGGAGGTTTCACACTGTAATTAAAAAAAAAATATAAAAACTTTGAACGGATGTTCATAAATTTTAATTTCAAACAAATTTTATGTCTATTGAAAAAAAAATGCATGTACCGTGAGTTCTTTTGAGCCACTTGTTCAATCGTCCTGTCAATTATCGTAATTTTTGACATTTATCAATTTTTTTCTGTGCCCATCCCTTCATTTCATCATTTTAAAACTGGAAATTGATTCTATGATACACACGATTAAACGGTTACAAGTGTTTTTTTTCCAACAAGTCTCATTCTCATTTCAAAATTAACAGATAAACAGATCAGCATATATGCAAAATAGATGCCAACCACTTGTCAAATTACATATCTTTTTGTCGATTTGAACATACATGGTATGTTAACTTAAAACTATCGCAATGTCGCGTCATCATACAATGCTAACAACTGACTAATGTCGATTTACTCACATAAATGTGACCTAATTTTAATTTTTTGCTTTGCTTCTTGATTTATTGTGTGGCTTTTCAAAATAAAATAAAATAATATAGATAAATCTAATTACTATTCAATTTAATGTATAACTTTATAAAATTTTATCTAAAAGATTTATATTTTTTTTTTGCTTTCAATGTATCCGTTATTGCTTCGACCACCTTTTATCTGTTATTGCTTAATTGAGCTTATTGGTCATGATGAAGTGAAAAAAAAATTGAATATTTAATAATATGCTTGAGATTGAAGTTTTTTTTAAAGTTTGTCAAGTGATCGTTATTTGAGATTTCAATATTGAATGAAATCACCTTTGAGACGAAGGATTTCCTGTCGATTGATTTAGATTTGAGCGTGGTTTGAGTATTATGTCATATTTGAATTTAGACATAAATTTCTTGACTTGTGACTAGCGACTTCCTGGCATGACGGGACTCAGGTCCTTTGATGGTGCCCTCTGATGATTGCGCATATGCATCATGGACACGACCAATGGACCTGAGTGAAAGTTTTCCAATTCTCATCAAGTGATTCTTTCAATAAATTCATCTGAGTCATTTATTCATCACTCCTTAAAATGAGGAATAACAAAAATTAATCTCATTAAACGGCAATAAAGTAATAAAAAACCAAACCGTTTAAATCGATAAGATTCACAACTCAGTGTAAATTAATGCAGTAGCAATTACGTGTCTTATCCCAGCAAATGAATTATTTATGCAATCATAACATTAATCAAGTATTGAACGTGGGCACAGTTAACATTTTATACATGTTAATCATAATTTTAACACAATTTCTCTTTTCTCACTTTACAGATGTCGGACAAAGAACTACTCCAATGGAATTACCAATTTATGGCGATCCGTACACAGAAATCGCACTGGAGCTCATATTCCCTAAAGGAAATCCAATATTCCTCTTAAATGGAAAACAACTTCAATTGTTACAACCATTAGATCGAGATGAAGAGAACTTAAGTCATATCGTGTTTCAGGTATGAGTTTCATTTCCATTAAATTTTAAAGTCAATTTATTTTAATGGTCCTTAATTTTTTTTTATCCATGCCATCCATAAATAAATCTCATTTTTTTATTATATTTTTATGTTCACATATAGATCGCATGCACCATTAGATCGACAAGACGTAAACGAAATATACCAATTATTGTACGTGTTTCTGACATAAATGATAATCCACCTGTTTTTATAAATACACCGTACGAGACAACTGTGCCTGAGGTAAGTGATATTTAGAATGAAGATCATCATCTCGTTTTTTTTTTGTACATAAATATCCAAGTTTACATTTAATAACACATTTTATACGTAACGTATCCGGAGTAGACTGTAATCGTTTTTATGTTACAAAACGTAATTAGATGCAATTTTGTGATACATTTAAAACAAAATCCAGACCAATTATCATTATTTCTGTGTTGTTTATGTAATTTGTGTTATCGATTAGGTTTTTGATACATTTTTTCTTACGCTCTTGTTGTTGTTGAATTTTAAATGTAATTCTAGCTTCGTCACATGATTTAATGGGTAGAAAACAATTTTGATGGATAAAATACTTGAAATTCCTTTAAAATAACTTTCATTTATAAAAATATTGAATAATCCAAATAATCATTAATCTGAGATTAAAAAACATGACAATTACATATCCAAAAATGATTACACAAAATTGTCATGTCCTCCATCTTTTTTCTCAATTTTTGTAATTTAAAATGGTCATTGCTTGAAATTTAATCACAGAAGCAATCACACTGTAAATTGAAAATGTCCTCGCAAATCACTCAGCTACCTTTCCAGTGGCATGTTGGCTTGAATTGAATCTCAAGCCACCTCTTGCTGTGGGAGGTCATTAATGTGCTGGAATTTCTTCCAGTCCATGAGCCCAATTGAAGAGTGAATCACAT
>LN483868.1:34919-72321 GCA_900002565.1 Culicoides sonorensis
TATCATTCATTCATTTCATTAAAACTCGTTACATTCAACATGCCTTCTTTTCATGCACATTTTAAGTTCTATAAACACTTCACTCAATAAATAAATAAATAATAATAATTTTTTTTCTTTTAAATAATAAAAAAGTTAAGTGTTGATTGAGTGTGATTAAAAATAATATCGACAAATTGATGTTGAATTAATAAATCTATAATGCATAAATATGTGAATCAATATAAAATGAGGATGATGATGGTGATGGGAATTGATGTGTAGAGTACAATCATGATGCATGACGATCAGTATTTCTGATAAACCAAATCATGTGTTATGGTGAGTTAACATCAATATTGAACTTGATGAAATAGACAGACATTTAATTGTATTTCAGACACTATGAAATTCTGCTCAGTAAAAAACAAATAAAAACTTCGATTTAAGGGCTCCCTATGTTAAAAGTATTTAAAGTAAATCAGATTTGTCGGGCGGCTATTAAGCCTGCACTCATTCCAAAAATCGGGTCAATTGTGCATACCCATTATCATCATCCGAGGGACTTAGCTTTTATCCTGCCACCCCAAGCAGTCGCCACTTTTATCTAGCTTTTAACACAAATTGAGTAGCCGGAAAAAGGGACATTTGAGATTGTAATGTTTAATGGCCGGATCGAGAATCGAACTGCCAACCTTAAGATTGATAGTCCAACACGCTTACCACTGCACTGTACAATCACCAAAATCTCATGATCAGGGTCTTAAAAGTTGAAGTTCCTACGCATTCGGCTCATGTTTAGCCTAGATATTCATGTTTGATGTTCTATCGTCCCCACAATCCAAAGTTTATCGACCTATCATCAACCTCGTTATTAATGACAATTTATATTTGGTCGTGATTTCATTCAATGTTGTTTTATTTGTTCATTTAAGCAGTGAACCGGAAAAATGCGTTTTTTATTACTTTTTTTTCACTCTCCGTTGCACTTTACAATTTCACTTGATGATGATAACAAATAGAAGGTTATCCGGAAGAGCCGCTCTTGACTTTTTTTTCATTATTTTGCAGTTTAACGTAATTAAATGGCTTTATTTTCCTAAATGTCTAAAAAAAAATTACATAAATGACGATGCAAAAATTCTAATAATAATATTATTATTAATATAAAATCCAGAACTGTTATTGTTCCATTCATTAAAATGCAAAATCGATACAATGTCATCAAGAGTGGTCTCTATTCATGCAAGAAGCAACTTTGTCATTTTATTTTTTTTCTTATTCTATTTATATGAAAATAATACTATTACTTTTCAATTGTTCTGTTGAATTCACGATGAAAAGACGTTATTTTTCTATTCTCGCCACATCCATTCCCGGAGTGAGACAATTCTTGAATTGACATCACTTTTTTTTATTTTGTTCTTTTGTCTCTAAAATTCAAAGGACTTGGATGACAAACGTGTTTTGAATAGTCAATTGTGCTGTGTCTGGATTTTTAAATTTAAAAAACTTTTTCAATTACAAGTTTCCTGTATGATTTTTTTCCTTATTTTTTTTTGAATATGCAATTAAAATCACATATGGGCTGAAAAAAAGTTTTTATTAAGATTAATATTCAAAATAATTAGTGAAAGATAATCAAAAAGCTCATTAATTACAAATTGTGACATGATTAAATTTAATTGAGAAAATCAATCAGATGCAGATTCGAATCTTATGCAGAGAATTGCGAATTTGTACTAATTATCTCTAATTTATGAACTTAATCAAGATTTTGTTTGTTGTTTCTTTTTTTTTTGATTTTTCAGTTTTCTGTTACGATTTGAACATTTAATGCGATTACGGCACGTTTTTTTGTCCGAGTGAATTTTCTGATTGTTTGAAATCAATTTAACCAAATGTCTGTGATCGAAAAATACCATTAAATATGTTGAAGTGACAAAAATGCGCTTGCATATATCATTCAAGTTAACATTCAAATTTTTCCTCATTTAAAGCTTCTTTCAAAATCAAGATATCAAAAAAATAATGTTTTTACATGTACGAAAAATCATGTTTTTAGTTAAATAAAGACATCAATTTGCATAAAATGAGTTTTTATATATTCAAACTCGTGCACCATCGCGTTTTCATGGCTGAATATGTGAGTGAATGGAAATTAAACAAAAAATCTATCGTTAAATTTAATATTAAACTCTAAACAGTGGACACAATAAGCATAAATTACCGAGATTGACTGTATTTTGATAAAGACATATCAATTTAGCATAAAACTAATAATAATAATTTTACTTTTAATGAACAACATAATAATATTATATGAGAGAGAGGGGAAACAAAAATATCGCTTTACAATTGAATTGAATTGATTTGAATATTTACATACACGAGTCATGTGTCCCTAGTAATAATCATATATTTAAAAGTAATTAAAACATAACGAATGTGAATTGAATTTTTGTTATTGATATTAAAATAAATGAGTAAAATATTTCAATCAATACACGAGATTAAGTTACATCAGACAAACATCAGGTATATTCAATTATTGCATTTAAATAGTAAAAATATTTAATCAAATCAAGTGAAACAAGTCTTATTATTATTATGATTATGAATTTATTTGTTAAAAACCTGGACTGTCATAAATTTTGTAAATGATCGTGAGGTACATTTCAATTTGTTCCATTGTTTGTTAAATTTAAATTTAAAGAAAAAAAAACACATTCATATACATGATTCATTTTGAGTTCAGGCACCTTCTTATATTCAGAGAGAATTGAGGAAGAAATACACATAAAAAAAATATAAGCCGCTAAAATTCATTGTTAATTCTATTTCTATTGTTAAAGGGATTTTGTGTAATATTTCATTTAAGTTTTTTTTTATTTTTTAACTTTTGACTTGAAACAGAGATAGAGAGAGATGACACATTTTTAAAAGTTAAGTCAAATTTATGCAATATCATCAAAGTACAAAATAAATTTAACATTAAAAGTGCTTTAAAATCTGTTTCTGTAAAAATTCAAACCTAAATTTGATGAAATTCAAGCTTATAAGAACATCTAATGGAGTTAATCAGTTTTCTGTGACGAATCCAAATAGTAAAGGTGTTGAAATTGAAGCTTAGATGAATGTATCAGGTTAGGTGTCATGAAGGTGAGTCACAATATCATCGTCTTAATTATAATTCAATTAATGTCTGAGATGAATTGTAATACCTTTTGACATTTGACTGGTTGAAGGTTGGTGAACTATCGTCAAAGTCGTTTAAAAGTCAAGTGTTACAAAACAGATTAAGGAAAATCTAAGATAAATGAAGCTCCCAGTTGACATCAAATTGAATCTAGAACCTAGACCAAGGTAACTGACACTGTCTTTTGAGAAATGTCAGGGCTATGAGGGTTCCCAGGACTCAAAAATTGAAATCAAGGATGTTTTCTATATTCAACAAGCTTAGCACTGGGTAAAGATGATGACTCGTTGACCTTGAAATCCTCGAAATATGTTTGGCTATGAAGATGATGCTACATTTCAGACTGTAATACGGACAGCAACGAACTTCTAAAACAAATTCAAGCGTTAAAACTTATCCAATTTTTTTGTCAAGTAATCTTCATTAAAAAAAAAAATCTTTTAATATTATCCACTTTGTATATCTAACATGATTAGAAAAAAAAATAACATCATATTTAGGAACGTGTCTAAACGTCTTTTGATTTGTTAAAAAAATCTAATCATGTAGAAATTTCAAATGAGCAAATCTGATGCTCAAATAATGAATGAATGAACAAATAACGAGTTGACATGTGACAAATTTTGCTGATGATGTGGTTAGGTCATTACTATGTAGGAAAACAAAAAAAAATTTCTGATTTGAATTTAAGATGACAGATACAAAATTCTTTTCAATTTTGTAAGTATTTAAGTTCATACAGTGTCATTCAGCAGGCGTGGAGCTACGAGGGAGCATGAGTGGACTTAGCCAAAAATTATTGATGCAGGATGGTCGAAAATTAAAGCTGTGATTTCGTAGTTTTTTTACATCCAAAAATTATTGATGGAGGGGCAATTTTGTATGCCTCCTCAGCAAATTTTTATCTAGCTCCGCGCCTGTCATTCAGTATTAACAGAGACTTAATTTCAAATATAAAATATATTTGATCTAGAATTTTTAAAATTAAGGTCCAAAGTCGTAAAAAAACCCATGAGAGCTATGAGAAAACCTTATTTAGTTTTAAATTCAAAATGACTTGAAATTTCCTTAAGAATCTTCCTTAAATTTCACTGATTTATTACAACCTGTTTCGATTCAAATCCGGGTTATGTAACAATTTCATGTATGCTAGAAAAAAAAAATAAATTAATTAAAGAAAAAAAAACAACGCAAAAAATTTCCTTTTAACAACATTAATTAATAAATAAAATGAAAACACCATCACATTACATACCCAAAAGATTCCAATAAAATTAATAATGAAAAAACATTGCTTTTAAATTAAAATAATGGCAATATGTGTAAATTACACTTTGCAACAAATATTCGGCTCGTTGACTATCTTGTCTTGTCTTGCATGAAAAAACAATTACAAGACGTTAAAGTTTTTCCTATAAAATTTTACTATATTAAACATAAAACGTGTATCACACAGTTCAATTGCAAATATGCGCCACTAATTTATTTGTATATAAAACAGTTTTTGATGCAATTATTGCCTAAAATGGAATTACACGTTTGCTGTTAATTTTTTTTTTCATTTGTATTTTCATAAAATCAATAATAATGAAATACAAATTTATTTATTTAATATTTTTTTTTTGATATCCAATTGAAAGACCTACAAATGTTGTTGCCCCATGACAAGTGTTGTATTTGTATTTATTTAGTTATTTAATTGTAACTGTAAATTGTTACAATAATTTTTCTCTCAATGAAATTGAACAGATTTGAATGGAAATTTTATTTCACTTCCTTTTCTGATCTAAAAAATTATGCTTATCTAAAGTACAAACAACATGAATTGAAATTTTACATGTAAATTAACAATAAACAAACAAAGTGCATTTCACTGCGAGGTATTATGATGAGTTTTTTTTTCTCTCAATTCAATTGATGCATGCAATGCAAGTTCATTGTTTTACAATTCATTTTTTTTTTTTTTGTGGGCTTTCTCTCTTCATTTTACAAAAGTCATGTCATCACCCTTTTTTCTTTCATGTTATTAGTATTATGATTATGTTATGAATAACCCATTGAAATAGCACATTTACATTGAAAACAAATTTGTTTAACTATTAATGTTTGTGGTTACATTAACGACTATTATTAACCCAGATCTTTGTAAACCATCATCGTAACTGTTTTAGTTCATTTTTTTTGTATTATTCGATCACATGCCTTTCATACCTTTTATTGTATAACCTACGTATAATAATAATAATATACAAATATTTTAATTCAAATTTTTTGTTCAATGTGTTGATGATAAAAATAATAATAATGCTACTTAATACTTATCTAGAAAATGCATTTTTTGTTATAAAATACAATACAAAAAACAACTGTTATCCGCTCCAGACTCCATTGTATGTGTGTAGGTTACTATTATTTTTATTACTGTTAAGCTCAGCTCATGAAACAATGAGATCTGATTTCAATTAATAACTGATCTGATAAAAAATGAATTTAAATGTAGTATTTTGTTGATACATGTTTTTAAATTTTTGAAGGTGGGAAGTTTGGTAGATTTAATTTTTTTTTGTCTTGAAAATGAGAAAAAATAGATCATGACCTGATTTTGAAGTGATCTTAAGAGGGATTCTTATTTGTCTTGATAATTTTTCCTCGTCTGTTGATGTTTGTGGTGGAGGAATCAGATCCTCTCACACACGACCATTTCTCAAGATTCTTATCGAAGCCAAGGTGATCCATCACCTTGAGAGTGAGACGTAAAATGATCCTTAGCTTATTTGAACGACTTCATCTTCTTTTGGTTTGTAAATATGGTCAAAGTTAACAAGAAATTGATTTTTTTTATAAGTTTTGATACATTTTTTAAGCTAAAAAGATCGTTTTTGATAGTTTTTCAAAATTCAAAGACAGTTTTGAAAGTTTTTCAATCTTCAAAGTAAGTTTTTGAAAGTTTTTCAAATTTCAAGGACAATTTTTCAAGTTTTACAATCTTCAAAGACAGTTTTTGGAAGTTTTTCAATCTTCAAAGTCAGTTTTTGAAAGTTTTTCAATCTTCAAATTCAGCTTATGAAAGTTTTTCAACCTTCAAAGACAGTTTTTGAAAGTTTTACAAATTTAAAGGACAGTTTTTGAAAGTTTTTCAAATTTCAAGGAAAATTTTGAAAGTTTTACAAATTTAAAGGACATTTTTTGAAAATTTTCTAATTTTCGATTTATCATCCTCAGACACTGAAAATCTGATAAGTTTTTAAGGGATTTAAACTCCAAAAAAGTATCATCTCAATATCAGACGCTCTCATAGTGGTAACTAAGTCTTTAAAGTCTACATACCCTGTAACAAAACATTTCATTTTAATACCCCATTCAATTTCAAGTTACCATAAATAAAATAAGTGATCTTACCTTCTTTGAAAATAAGATAAATTCACCATAATTAAGACTTAAACTTAAATTCGCGACCCCAAATTAACATGAAAACGACATGACATTAATTAATATGCATGCAAAAAGAAACATCCAATTAATCGCATGTAAGCAATTTCACAGTAAAGCAAAATTTTAATGGGACAAGGTCTTACATTACATTTTTTTTTGGAACTGTTGCAACTGAAATTAAATTAAATTAAAAAATTATGACAACTTGACAGAATAAATACAAAAAAAAATGTAAATTGAAGCGTATTTAACATAAAATTTGTATAAAATCCAGACATGTATGGAAAAAAATAAATAACATAATTAAATTTAAACAAAATAAATTTAATAATGAAATATTTATGAAAAGGTTCATGATTTATTACAATTGTCTGTCAATTGTTTATTATTATTTATATTGTGCAGAGGAAAAAAAATTAACACTGCTGGAATTAGACTGTAAACAGTACAAAGAATGATAACTTTTTGTGTTAATTTAGTCATGTGCCAAAACAAAAAACAAAAAATTTGTGTTAGCAAAGATTAATTAATGCAATAAAATATAACATAATTTTTTAGAGGTCAATGTTCTTGTATATCACACAGGTAATAATTTTTTATCATTTTTTATTACATTTTTTTTGTTTGTATTACATCACGATTTGAATATCAAAAGACAGAAGCTGTTTTAACCTTTTCAAATCTCTTTTTTTTTAATTTATTACTAGTTTTTTTTTTGTTTAGATTTATAGTAAAAAAAAAACGTGTCATAGCAAAAAAATATTTATTTCATTTCATTTCATTGATGAAGTTGAAAAAAAAATTCATGAACATAACATGACTTTTCGTATATGAATTGAATATAATTTTAATGTTAAGAAGATTGTTATGTTGCATGGGACGTGATATGTAAGGTGAAGTTTCATTTGGATTTTGTGGTGAAATGTAAAAGAGGAAGTGAAGAAATGCATCAAATGTTTCAAGAAAGTTCAAAGTTACGTGCAATTTAATGGAGATTCTGAATGAGAAAATGAGAGTAGGGTGTCTCAGTTTTCAAGGCTCAATGACTCCTACTCGTGAGTGGCCCGACGCTGATTCTTTCTGCCAGGCTTTACAGATTCAAGCTAAGACTCTTCATTGAAATCATCACTAAAAGGTGTTCTTGAATGTCCACCCTCTTCATTAAAACAAATCAAATGAAGCCGAGCCCTATAGTGTGCGTTGATGCCTTGAATTTTTAATACAATTGGTGAAAGAAAATTAATGTTATCTCATGAGATTTGTATCATGCACACACACAAAACTAAAATACGCTTTCACACGTACCTCTATGACATAATAATCGTGCACATACGTCCTCTAAATTGAATAGATTCACTAAAGTTAGCAAATAAATTCAGTTATTTATTTATTTACAAGTACCAACATCAGCACCATTTCTATTTTTTTTTATTATTGCATTCAATGTAAATTCCAAAAGTTTTTTAAATTCCTTGTAATATTCTTCTATTTGTTTACGTAAAATATATCAGAGTTAGTATATGTCCCGGTTTCTTTCTAATTTCTTTCTCTTTTTTTGTACAACACATTAATGAGATGGACAAGTATTTTATTTTATTATGTTTTGTACCTTTCTCCATTACTTCATCATGTAATTTTTTATTAATGCGCACCCATTACACACATTTTTCAAGGTATTTTTGCTATTTAATATTAAGCTGGTGTTGTAAATTTCACATGTTTTATATTGCATAGAGAGATGTACCGCTATTTATCTGCAAAAAATCCGATATAAATGAAATTTTTGTCACTAGATACATTTTCTGAAGTAACCTCTTAACAAGAAGGTTCGCACGCACTAACATAACCACCATCTTTACAATCAAAATATATAGAATTAAATTTGTATGCTAATTTACGTGATGGACGTGTTCACAATTCAACACTAATTTGTACAATGAACTAACGTTTTGAATATTGAGTGTGAGAACTCTTATAAGATGCTGAAATTGAAAAATTCTTTTCAAATCAATTTCTATTTAACAATCAGGCACATGGTCTAGTCTCTAGGTAATTGAACTCATTAAATTCGCATCACATCATAAATAGGAATTAATCAGACCATTAGAGCAAAATAAATACACAACACACACAAATATCTTTGCTAATTGCGACTTTAATTAATCTCGAGACTCATGATATATATTTCCATGAAAGCAAAGCAAAAAAAATAAAATTGTTTAGTTACCTCAATTAAATTATTTCCCTACAACAGTCGAAACGAAGCGAAAAGAATAGTTTGACCAAATTTGGCAGCTAGAGGGTATAAAAACAAGTGTATTTAATTGTTGTTCATTTTGCTTATATAAATATTTGTTGTCATGCAATATAATAGCATCTAATAGGTGGTATAACACAATTTATCGATGTTATGTTATGGATAGATAATAATAATAAAGCATTTAATATAAAAAAATTAAGTTTTTAAGCAACAAGATTTATTACTTTACTTTTAAACCAAATATAGGTATGGGTTTTTTTGTAGTTGGTATTGTATTGAATATATTGGAATTTTTAATGGGTATCAGATTTTTTATAAGAGAAAAATGCGCTTTTGAGATGGCTTTCATGGTTGTCATGTTAGTGATTTCACGGACACATCAAAATTTTGTCGAAAAATGTTTAGTCCGAAATTGACACAATTGAGTTGAAATAATTCACGCTATTGACTTGATAGACGAATGCCCCATTGACCATGATTACTCATTTCATGGTAATTTACAGACATATCAACTTCAATTGTCATCCTACCACTTTGTCGAACATCACATTTGAAATCAGAATCGTTTGTAACATAAAATGCGCTTTTGCTTGTGATTTGACTTCCTTCTCCTCGTTTCGTTAGTAGCACTATAATGAGAGTAAAATGAAGTTTAATTTTTTTTCTATAATCGCTCAATAATGTTGTTTTATTATTATCATAATTATTAAAATAATTGATATACACAAAAATTTATTGTCGGATATTTAATTGAGTTGCTTTGCACAGACGCATATAAAAACACTAAGGAGATTCATTAGATTTGATGAGTTGAGCAATAAATTTACGATGATCAAAATTATACCTTCAAACAAAAAAAAACAAAAAGTTGATCATAAAATCAATCGTTTAAATTGTTTTTTTTTTGATCACTTCTTAAGCATCATTTTTATAGAGAAGCAAACAATAATAATTTAATTTTTTTATTGAAAATTACCTATAAACACTATTTTATTTGATTGCTTTTTTTGCTTAATTGGCTCGGAAATTGACCAAAAGAATATTGAAAAGATCTATTAGGTCATCTCTGACATGGCACGATGAAAGAAAAAAAAACTTAAATAAAATAAATTCTCTTATATAGACACAACAAAAGAAAAAGTGAAGATTATTCAAAGAAGATAAAAATTGGATGTGCATTATTTGAATATACAGCAAAATTTATGTTACACTGTCTATCGCCTGTCTTGTTCTTCGTTGTCCCGGTGTGCTTTATGGTGACACGAATTGATTCATGGTTCATTGCTGTAAGAAATCCATTTAAATGGGTCATTTAATGCATTTTTGTACACTTGAACATACAACGAAAAATAAACATTAAACCTTTTTATTGACGAGAATATTTCCACAATTATTATGCTTATTTGTTATACAGAGAAAAAAAAACTATAAACATTATTAGTAGTTCGTTAGTTGGTTAAAATAAATGTTAAACAATATATTCACATGTATTTACGTATTGATGTGAGTAGATTGAAGTTACACAATCACAAAAATATTCCATTTAGTTTTAGTTGAGAGAGAAATCTTATTAAAACTAAGTACCATGAAATAAAATATTCGATTATGCACTTTTTTTTAAATGAAATGCTTTTAATGTAAATTATTATGATGATGATGATGATGACGATAAAAATGTAATACATACATAAACCGCACACTCTTTTTATATTTACCATCAATAAATTTATGTTTTGTCTGATCATTGAATTTTTGTGTTTGTACACAATTCACATGGTAAAAACAAACTTATCAAATGTCAGTCAATTTTTTAGAAATGTATTTTATTATGTTGCATCGAATTATTTATGATATGTGAGCAGGAGAAGAAATTGCACAATTCAAGAGTAGTTTGATGTGATTTAGAGGAGTGAAGTAATTTAAAAAATAATGATAATCGATCATAATTATGGCATGAAATGTTATTTTATATTGTATTTGATTGTCGAGATTATCTCACCTTGTTAAAATTCTGTTAATTTATGTAGACAGATGTGTGTAAATCTGAGAAATTTTATAATAAATTTTAATTTAATTCATCATCTGTTTTAATCAATGGATTAGAGTGGGATAGAAAATATTTTTAAATTTCGTTTCAATTTGAAACGTTCAAAACTAAATAGTTTCTGATTCAGAGTTGGCAAACTTTGTTTCTTTGAATAATCTGAAAAACACAGTGGCTCTGACCAGCCTAGTTTCAGATTAAATCTGAATTTTGAAACAATCAAGGAAATTTGACCCTACCTAATTCTTGACTGTATGTATTTAAAACAAGTTGAAAAGCGTGTTGATTACATTAGAAATAACGTCTTTAAATCATAATTACACTTTTATAACAAGATTCACTCAAAAACAAAAACCAGAAACATTTTATATCATAACCCAGTTACTTTTAAACATGGAATTAAATTAAAAGATATTTTTCTGCATCAAATCAAACTGCACATAATCAAAGATTTTACTTTTTTTAATTTTATTTATATATATTGGAAAGTTATCTAGTGTATATCTAAAGCTCAATGCAATTTTCCGACTGTCTATCTCAACAATAATATAATTTTTTTATCATCACATAAAATATTTATTAAAGTGAGGCATGCACACATGGGGGCATGTAGTTGAATGAGTAATTAGACAGTTGTATCTTGTTATATTGCAGTTTTTTTTACTTATAACAATTTCAAAGTGGAAAAAAAAGCATAATATAGTTATGTGATGAATGAATTCATTTTTATGTAAGTCAAATAATGATTTTATCAGTTAAACAATGTTCATACGTGTGTTAATGTCAGAAAATATGTTATAATTTCAGAAAATTCAGTAAAAACTTTGATATGGTTAAAAAAAAAAGTTGATACAAATAAATTAAAAGAAAAAAAAGAAAATGCATCTTGATAAAAAAAAAAAGTTTGTCATATAATCAAATAATTACTGCATTTCCTTCTTAATACAAAACTATTGCAATTATATAAGTGATGCGTTTTTTTGCATTTTAAAAATTTCAATTAAAATTTACATAAAATTTTATTCAGTGAGATTTCCAACTTTCAACGGAAAAGCAAATAATAAATTTGTAGTTTTTTATTGTAGCATTTTTCAAAAACGTTTATCATTTACGTTATTTCTTGTTGTCATTTAAGTTTAACATTGTAATCGTGGATTTCAATCTAAGTGTCTTATAAATATTAACATTTTTTAAGTACGAGTCTCTCTCACAAGTCAAGATATTGTCTTCTTATTTATTTTTAATATTATTTGTAAATAATTGAGACAGTGAGATAAAAAAGTGCAACAAAGTCGCATAGAATTTACTTATTATAATAAAAAAAACGCACACAAACTAATTTGCATGATGTAGAACTAGAAAAAAATATTTGTCAGACAATTATTTCAACAAAGTTTTAAGATTGCATACCACTTTATGAGAGTTTTACATTGAAAAATGTATTAAAGATTGCTGTACAAATGAATTTTAATATTAAAGTAAAATAAAAAAGAAATTCATTCAAGCAAGACGAGGTTTCTCAAGTCGGTCTTTAACTCAAAAATTAACGTTTATCAATGAAATTAGGTTATGAAGACTGATTTGAAGTCCTTTAATGGAGACTTCTACAAATATTTAAGAAAAACATCCGTTCTTACTTTATTGAGACCTTGAAAGCAACACGACTAGACACATGTAACCTAGTTGTCATCTTTAAATTTCGCAGTGTAACTGCGTTTAAACGTATGAAGCCGTCTTCAATCAAATGTCACGATGTCTCTCCTGATGAATTGAGTTAAGAATGAAGCCTTTATTCACTTGACAAATTGAAGCCTTGAATTTCTCAACAAACTTTCTACAGTTGTAATTGATTGCAGTTTCTAAAGCTTACTTACCTACTTTTCTGTTAAATTATATCTATTGTTCGCATCCTTCCGAGAATGTCCTTGATTTTTATTATCCTTCAATTCCCAAATAAGTATTATTTCTTATAATGCACTTAATAAATTTCATACCACTTACCTTTTAATTTCAATTTCATGTTGTTAATAAATGTTTCTGCTGCGCAGTTAATTCAGGTCAAATACATGGGAGTATCAAAAAGCACCATTTACTTTTATTTCCATTCTCAAGTCGCACTATATCTCACAAGAAAACATTCTAACTATTCATATCATTACCATTTAATTTTTTTGATACGATAAAACATGCATTTTCGCATGAAGTTTCGTTTTTTATTCTGAAATATAATTAAATGATTAATTTATACTATAAATATTTACTTACTCTGAATTGTATGATTGTGTTCTATAACAAAGCTCATAAAAGCCTATTATTATTATTATATTGCAAATTTTTTGATATATTATATTTTTTAACCAAATATATAACTGTTTTATGGTCAGCATGTTAATTTTAGTTCAAGGTAACAACAAAATATGTTGAATTCTAACTCGATTTGCAATTTTACGTGATCTTTTTTAAATGTTTCGTTTATTTTTTAAGAGTGTGACAGAATTTGTGGCTAAGGTGCAACCACAAGTGTTCTATTATCGTTATTATTATTATTTTTATTGTTACTTTAAACGCTATTTTACTTGATCTTTGTTTTGTTATGAGATTTTATTATCGCAGTGCGAGATACAAAAACAATAATCATTAATTTTATTAGCACTAGATCTTTTTTTTTTGTTTTTAGAAGTGGTTTGTATTTTTTAATTTTTATCAAAAAACATGATCGACTAGAATCCATAAAACTTTTTGTACTATACACGAAAATCTGTCAAATTTATTTGTTTGCTAATATGTGTTTGCTTTATCTTGATATGGTTTAACCATATGTGTGATTTTAACAATCGATTTTTCGATAGACACTTATAATAAAAACATGATGTCTTGTTGGCCTTGAAACACTCACAAAAAAAAAGTATTAATTGTGTAATTGGCTTCGGGACATTCTAATTTTATTTTTGAGATTAATCATTGTGTTACGCAATTTAGCAAACCAAAAAAGTTAACAAGCAATTAGTAGTTGAACGAAAAAAAAAACAATCGATTCCAAGAGGTGCGTTAAAATTGAAATCAATATCGCACTTTTATTCCAAGATGAAACGAGTAAAAATATGTTTTAAATCATGTCCCATTCCATGTTTTTTATTTCATTTCATATATAAAAAGGAATTTTCTCAGGAGTATTAATGCCAATTATGTCTCACCATTTACGTAAGTTTAAAATAACTCAAGATTAATACAATGACATTTCTTTGCAGACAGTCGAAAATTCGTAAAGCGTGCCAAATACCAAATTTTAAATGTATTTTTGTATACAAAAATCCCATAAATAAATGTGAGATTAAAGAAATGTTTGAGATGCGCTTAAATTTAAATTGAATTTATGCATACATTACATATTTAAATTTACAATAACAACAACAACAACAAGATTTAAGCATTAAATTATTGTTGAATATCATCTTACAATTTATTTAAAATACTTATCGATTTGTTACAGTTGTTGAGATTGGAAACATGACACGAACAAGCACACACACGCACACCCATTAAGTGTGAACTTTATAATTTAAAAAAAAAATACTTTTATTTTTGTTTCATTTCAGTCAACGCCCGTTGGAACAACGATATTCCGAAATATACTAGCACAGGATCAGGATGCAGGCGTTAATGGTTTGGTTGAGTACTTTTTAGTTGAAGGACCACAAAATATATCAGTGCCGGATACTTTGACAGCAGCTGATGGTTATGGTATTTTTGCGATTTCGTATCCACATCAAGGACAAGTAAGTAGAAATTAACACAATTTTAAATTATCTTCCTTTCATTCAAAAAAAACAATTAATTGGATAATATTGTCTCTTAATTTTATCACCACAACGATCATTTTACTGATTCTTTACACACATAAACTTACTTTTGACCTATAATAATCATAAACTTACATTTATAATACCTTGTTTACTATAAAGATAATGATGAGATAATATATGAGACGCCACAGGATCACTTTAAATGCATAATTGTGACAATTTTATCATTTCAACATTTTTCCATGTCACTGTAAATGTGTCAAAATGATCTCACACTGCTTTAATCTTAATATTTCGTACTATAAACCTTGAATTAAAAATTAAATCAATGCCTAATTATCTCACACATCAATGTCCATCTAATTAAAAACGAATTGATTGAAAAATATTCACACATTCTTTTTCCGAACAAAACTCATTATCTATCATTTCTATTACAAGTGTCAACAATATTAATCTATATAAGTAATATTTTACCATTATATTGCCGTATTATCTGGTTAATTATTACCAAGTTATCTCTGCTAAATGAGAATGCGAAAATGTTGCACAGCATGAGATAAATATGATGTCAAATCTTAATAAATAACAATAATAATGATAATGTTAAATATTATTATTGACTTTATTTTAATATAATTTTTTTACCTTGTAAATTCTCTCATTCAAGCGAAGATATCGCGAAACAACACCCTTGTTAATTTATTTTAATGTTATTATTATATCTAATATTTTATTATTTTATACATTTTCCAGGTCACAGTAGTTAAAACGTTAGATTATGAACGAATTCAAAGATATTATTTAACGGTTGTTGCATCGGTAAGTACAATAATTTTTTGTTATCTTTCATAAATTCGATTAAAATATGCGTTTTTAAAGTCAATCAATATCAAAATTCATTCCAGAGGAGTTGAATTTAGTTTGAAACGGATAATGAAATGAGGCGAAGACAAAGAATAATTATTTTTATGTTTATATTTTTTGTGTCTTGATAAAAGAATTAAGTTATTCTGAAGAAGCACGAACTTGAATTAATTTTCATTATTATGTTGTTTTTTTTTTGGTATGATACTTTAAAGAGGTGAAATTGCTTTGTCAGCAAGTTTTCAAAGAGCAAGTAGATGAGTATCTCATCTGTGACATTAATATAATTTATTTAAATAAAAGTGAATGTAAAATTTTGTGACAACTTCATGATCACTTTATGCTGTTTTTTGCAAATGTACTGGATTTGCATATAATTTTCATCGTTTTAACTTCTGACAAGATTGGATTGGAGTAGGATTAACGTGTTTGAATGGATTAACAAGAATGATTGTTATTGCACCGGTTAAAAATTGATCGTAGCCTGCTCTAAAACTTTTTTGCACCTCGTGTACACTTCAAGCTGAAAACTCTCGCAGTACAAAGTGACTTGGCCCGTAGGCGGAGATCTTTAATTGACGCTTACAGGACATTTAATGAATGAAATTTGTATCACATTCCCAATTAATTTGAAACAAGAGTTCGAGTATTATGGACACTCTTTTAGTCTATGCGGGGGGGTCTGCGAGGCATTTTCAACTTAGAGTGCACAGTATTGGCCGTTACGATAATTTTAGATCATCTTCGGGCTGCTCTTCATATGTTATTGTAGGGCTACAGCTTAGGCATCGTTCACATACTGTTCATCAACATATTTCAGTTTCTCTGCATTCAGCTCAATAAATTCAATTTTCTGGGCAATTAATCTGTAAATTTCCTCTTGTTATACTTACCTTCTACGGCTTGGCAGCTCGAAACTAGTCGAATGTGGTCACCTTATTCTCAATGTTCCTCTACTGCTGATCACTTCTGCAAAATAATCTGAAAAGATAAAACAACAACACATTCAATGTCAGCACGTCTTTGTTTTTGTGTTTAATATAAATAAAATTTACCTTTTCCTTTTAACCTCATTATAACAGATTATTAATAATAAAAACAACGTTATTCTACTCTTTTTTGTTTGTTCTCTCTGCAAAAAATAAAGGTAACAAATACAAAATGCACAATGTGCTCACTTTAATGCAGTGCAATGTAACACAATTGACTGTATTTTTTTTTTATTTCTCTTTCAAACAAACAAAACAGAGAACAGAACATGTATAAATAATAACAATAATAATATTAAAAGAATGGACAGCAATTAAGTAAAAGTAAATAATACTACTTATGTACATGTTCGTGCCCAAATAAACATAAATCTGTATGCAAATTTGCTTGTTTTGCTCTAGATTTTCTGCTGATTCATGTTTTTTTTTTCGCTTACTTCAATTCAACTACTAAGGATGCAAAAATTACAGTTTAAGATGATTGTTATTATTATTACTAAATAACAATCATTTAATTTAATTTCAATGAAACACTTAATGCCTTGATTCAAACTAATATTATTATTTAGATGTAAAACATTAGCATTATGTTAATCAAATGGAGTAATTACAATCAAAAAATTTAAATAATTGAATTATTATTTTTATTATACCCATTTATGTTTTCCTCTATTTAAAAAGTTGAAAATTAAAATCAGATTATTATCTTTTTATTCATAGAACTTTGATTTCAATCATAGTGCGGTAAATTTTATAACCATCTTAATTGACATGAGACACATCAAGCTAGGAGATCATTAAATGCACATCAAATTGCATTGCATTGCATTACATCGATTCAAATATTTATTATTGTTGTTTTATTATTATTAAAAGTGAAATCTAAATACTTTTGTGGCATTTTAAAATGACTTTGAATGGTAAATACGTGTGTTTTTGTGTTCATAGAAATAAGTTAAACAATGGCATTAAAAATTAAGTAGCTTACAGTATGTCAAGTAATATTCAGTCATTCATTCATCCATGTATATCATGAAAAATCAATATCTGACATTTGACACTATTTTTAATGAGTTTTGGTTTTTTTTTCTTCTATTTTATGATTATATTGTGAGACCTTCATGACTTTTTGTTTCTATGAAAATGGAAAAAAAGAGTGGGAACTCTCATGATCCCATCTTACAATCTGTACTGAGATTCTTTTAAATAACTTACTTTTACCTTTTAAAATGGTTGTTTGAACGGACAAATAAATCCAACATCCTTATTTGAATTCAAATTGCATGAAATTTACGACTTCTTGAAGGGAGTTCCAATTATGAATAGTGAATATAATCTTGTGTAAGTTGCAAGACAGCCCACAAAAAGTCCAATACTAAGTGGCTGAGGTGGGTATACCCGCTTATAATCATCATCATCCTTTTAAAATTTGGATCAAACCACTAATGTAGTTCATCTTACATTTTTGATCGTTCTCAATTGAAATTAGATCCATAAATTGCAACTGGTCCCAATTTGTACCCACATTACCTGTAAAAAAATACAAAACAAACTTTAATTTTATTAGAAACCACTTTAAATTAAATTAAATTGAACAAAACCACAACTAAATCCATTACCTAACGTTGATCAACATTTAGATTCATAATTAAATTCACTTAGACAAAAAACAACCAAACTAAACACCAGTAAAATAACTGCTACCTGTCGTCATATTAAATTACAAAGTGCCACATAAAATTTCAATGCAACTCAAATGGACAAGATGTAATATTAATTAATTATCGTGTCCAAACGGTGCAACATTGTTGCTGATCTTTATACGAAAAAAAAAATCTCTAAATAATGTAAGCAAAGTGTGACATATCGCAACTATTTTATTAATGTATTTTTTTTGTAATAACAAGGAGCGTTAATTAGTCTTGTAAATATGCGAAAATAACAACTCTACTTAAATGGATTTAACTGGTTTAAATTCTCTTTTTTGTTAACTTTTTTTTCATTGAAATGTGAATCTAAACAAAAAAGTAACTTTAATTTAAAATTAAATCAAATTAGGGCCGACATCTTAAATCGGAATCTTTCACAAGTGAAGAAGTAAATTAAAATTCAAAAAATGTCCAAGAAATGCCCAAAGAAAATGGATTCGTTTCCCATAAACTTGTGATTTTAATTAATTGAATAATAGTAAAAATAAATATTTTACTACTTGTCACATTAATTCACACATCATGACTTTTATGACTTTTAAATAAATGTTAGAACAAAAAAAAGTGAAATAATATCAATTGAAACGTATATTAAGAGAGCACGTATCAATTTTTTGTTGTAAAAGCAAAAAAGTTTACAATCAGTAGCATATAAGATGTAAATAAAATGTAATAATTCTTACATTGTTGCAGCAAATTGCGATATAAAATAATAAAAACTGACATTTTCTTGCATCTAATAATAATTAATATTGATTTTTTTTTTCTTTTTATTCATATTTTATACATATTAACATTGAATGTTAATTTATCGATTAATTAACTATAAATCTCTGTATATTGAAAGACGTGAACATGCTTGATCTCATAAAATGTGAGCTGCGTGATGTATGTCGAGATCTCTCATTAATAAATGATGATGATGTTTCGGTATGCACTGAACTGAACATGTTTTCAATCAATAATTAATAATTATTTTTTATTATTATTACTTTTATAATTGTACATTTTCACAGTAGTTTTATATTGATTGAGACATTTTGATTGGAATTTAATGCGTGTCTACTTTTGACATATATATTTCAAATAACATGAAATTACTGTCGAACTTCACTCAATGAAATTAAATTGTGCGGAAAATTTATTACTTTTGCTTTGATGCTTTCAGCGAGAAGGGGGTACAGATATAAAATTTAATTATTTTATATTCTTTTATACTGATTTATGATTGAAAATTTTAGTATCTGAACATTTCTGGTAGGTATTTAAAAATAAATGACTTCTTGCAGTATAACATACAATCATTTTATCTCTGTTGTCTGGTAAGTCTATTGGTCATTATGGTGTTACAGTGTCCCTCAAATACATACAGGTAAAAAAGGAATGCACTTTTGTTCATAGTTCATGGTTGCTTTTCAACTTTCATCATTTTATCAATCACTCAAATCTATGAAAATTTAATGACTGCAAGACTGTTAAAGTTGAAAAACAATAAAATCAAAAAATTAACAGTTATAAAATTCATAGTGTGTGGCCTTTGACACAAAAATAATCGGTAACTAACTAATAAAATCTCTGTTTAACATTTTAACTTAAATTCTCTTTCGTTCTATAGTAAAATTTGAAACAAAACAAGTGTTCACCGTTAACCTAACTGATAATATCTGATCAATATTTGCTTTTTAAAATAAAAAAAAACCAACAAATAAAATCAAATAATTTATGTTTGTCACATTCGTTTAAAGCTTTAAATGTCACAGAAAATAAATTTAAATAACAATAAAAGCTCAATTAATTATTCGAAGCACACAATTTTGCATGTCTATAAAAATAAATTGTACTTTTATTTTTGGTCAAAAATTACAACGACGAAAAAAAAGATGATCATCAAAACACTTATGGTGGTCAAATGTTTGTTTTTTGAATATGATCTTTTGTGTATTGAAAATATATATTTTTTGCATATCATTGTCAACATTTCATAGAATTTTGTGAATTCTGTGATCAAATTTGGTGTAATAACCATAAAAATCATTAAGATAATCAATTGAAAGATTATTTTAACTAGAACCGTATCGTATTTTATTTCAAATGCTAATTTTATTATGAGGCGAAACAAAACTTGGAGATAAAATTTTCTAATGTAAACAAACTTGGTAGGTCAATGTGCTTTATTATTTGAATATTTAATGATTATTAATAGAAGATTTTGCTCTGAAATATAAAAAATTGAGAATTGTATTGTTTAACTTGTGCCTTGTATTCAAAAAAAAAATTAAAAGTACCATTCAAAGCGTATCAATATTACTTTTAAAGGTAAACACAATTAAATCATCATTATAACGGTTTAATTTAAGCAGAAAATGAAATGATCCTCACTTTTTCTACTTCTTCTATTCTAAAAATTAAATAATATATTCTGAATACATATTACTTTAATAATCATTTCTATATCAAGTATGCTAATGAGTTTAATCGCCTAAATTTGCCAAAAAAAAAAAATCATTAAATTCAACTTACAGAGCATGTGTTAATCTTCAATTTTTCATCTCGTTTATTATTCGCTTATTTGTATTTCAGATTTGTATGTTGTGTAAATGTTAAACAACATTATTATTAATATATTTAAATAAATCATTAATCTTTGTGTGAAAAGAGATTTGGAACATGGAAGTTCATTGTCCGATCAATGAGCAAGTGAAAAATATTGAAATGAAGGTTTTTGAATGTCATCTGAAATGAAATTGCAATTAAAAGGGGTCTCTTTTGATACTTTTGGATGTTCAGCCTTCTCTTCTCTTCTCTTCTCTTCTCTTCTCTTCTCTTCTCTTCTCTTCTCTTCTCTTCTCTTCTCTTCTCTTCTCTTCTCTTCTTTTCTCTTCTCTTCTCTTCTCTTCTCTTCACTTCTCTTCGCTTCACTTCTCTTCTCTTCTGCATTTCAGTTTAAAGTTAAATAATTCTCCACTTAGCTCAGCTTGTCATCATTTGAAACAAATTTGGAAACAATAAAACCATTTACTCACCATCTAAACACATTTCTATCTGTTCATCATACAAAAACACACAAAAAAAAAGAAATTTGAATAATTAAAGCATTATATAAACCAGTGACTAACTAACACATATAATTTTCATTTGGGGAAGGCTTCCGTTGTATAACATTTTTGTTTTAATTTTGGATTTAAATTTATTATATCATCATTAACTTAAAATTAACATACAAATCACGTTCGAATACATCTATTGATATTCTGTTAAGGTGTTAAATTTTAGGCATAATGAAATTGTTCTTTTGTTTCATTAAAATTAACATTTAACATGAAAAAAATTGCGAATCAAAAATGAAAGTAAATAGAGTATGAAATCATAAAATGTCATGATTAATTATAAAAATGATTATCTAATCGTTGATTTAATGATAATCATGATACTAATGCACTTGATACTAATTTTTCATTTCTCTTTTATTGTTTTTCAATTCAATTTAATTCAATTCAATTATCATTTGTATTAAATAACATTTTGCAGTTTCATTCACTGTGCGATTGACAAGTCGGTCTTTGTCTCATTTTTGCTTCTATCTTTTTAATGTTTAAAAAAAAGCAAAAAACAATAAAAAAAAATTATATTAATGAACTTTTATGGGTAACTTACTAACAAATATCAGTATTTACGCATGTTAGATGTTTAAAATGATAAATGATAGTCATTAGTAGTAATAACGTTGATAGTGCCTAATGGTGGTTCTCAGGTTTCATAGTAAGTTGAATGGATTTTTAATTCTACGTTTGAATTGAGTGTGTGCGTTTCTGTATCTTTCTAAAAAACACATATATGTAAATGATTATTTATGTGAGAATAATCAAAATTTGCATAAAAATTACCGTTAGAATTTAGAAGTAAGAAGAGATAACAGAATAATAACAATAATCAATGCATCAAATGTTTAAAAGAGTAGTGAAAACATTTAAGACAATGTTTTTTTTGTAGCCCACAGTAAAACAATAATTATGATTCCGTGTTTACATTAAACTTTTTAAATCATTGAAACAAACACTTTATATGCTAATTTATTATTATAGAATTTAATGCACTAAAACACATAAAAAAATTAACTTCATTTTGCTGCAAGGCTTTGAGAAACAGAAAAATTTGAAATAAAATCGCTAATTGCATGATCATTTTTTTTATTTCATGTAACCGATGATTAATAAAATTGGGAGAAATTTACTGAAATTAATTCATCATAAATGTAAAGATCCTTTTAATACCGGATTCTTATTGAACTGAAATTAAATAAACCATAATTTTTGTCTGATAATAAATTACCGTGTAAATTTAACTGAACACTTTTTACAAGAAAAGAAGAAAAAATGCAGATGAAATTTTATCAATATAAATATTTAAAGCAATAAAACTATGCAAAAATATGTTCATATTTATTATTATTATTATTATTATGATTACATCATACATTCAAAAAAAAATATATATAAAATAATATACAAGTATAATGTGCAAACATTTAAACACGTTGAATATGAGAGGCGATGATAAGATATTTAAATACCAGAGAATATCAACAACAAAAAATTATTTATATGAAGTGGAATTTTTTGCTTTAACGCTTTCTCTTATGTAAGATTATTTTAAGCATTTTTAAATGCATTTCCCTGAACATGAATGTGTACGACAAATAATTTACTCTCTGTCTTATCCATTGAATTGGATTTTTTTGTTGCAAATTTATTAATAATAACATTATTAATCATAACAACTAATAAATAACAAATTTTCTATTTGATCGGATATTACAAAAGTATAAATTAATTTTTAAATGCAAAATATTAAAGGAAAAGTGGTGTCGTGAATGATGAATTTAAGTGCATTTGAAATGAATCAAGTTAAGGTTCAAAATCCATGGGACATGAGTAAGTACTTACTTACTTAGTCAAAGCCTGGCGCCACCTGTTGTCAGTTTTGCACTCTGAATGTCTTCAGAAACGATAAAACGTTGTCGATCCACCTTGGTTTAGGTCACCCAACAGATCGACGGCCGTTTGGATCATTTCGGAACTGGGTTCCTGGGACTCGATTAGGATTCATCCGTGCTAAATGCCTGGCCGAATTTAATCTGCTTACCTTTAGGGTTGCTGCAATGCTTTGTTCCCCATATTCACATTCGAGTCCAAAGTTGTATCTACGTCTTTATCTTTCGTCCTCCATTTTAGCACCGCAAATAGTTCGCAGCTCTTTGCGCTCGCAGTTGTTCATCGCTCTTGGTGCCGTACTAGGTGGTACAGCTGGTTAGGATGCATACTAACATTCTATATGCCGCTGTTCAAATCCCGACAGTGTCCGAACAAAACACCTTTTCACTGCTTCGGCCTCCCCAGAACTTCTATTGCAACTGAAAATCAAAAATCGAAGTGGATGATTCAACAACAAAAATTCTCACAGTAGTAGCAAAGATGGATAAGCATGGTTGTTGTCAGCACTATACACCATACACACTACATTCTTCGTATAGCATTAGTATTAAGTCTTAGTATTAAGTTAATGATTGTAAATCCTACATTACCGATCTTTGAAAAAATTGTTATAGAAATATGTTATACGCTAAATAAATAAATCGCTCTCGGTGGTTGGCTAGGCGAACATGAGTTAGAACAGAATTTTAACAGTTTCACTTCGATTAGATGAAGATTAATGCTCACTTTTTCATCTCAAATTCATCTGAAGACCTGAAACAATACAAACCAGTCCCAAAAGAGCATTTTTTCCATTACTTCTAAGTGAATCGCTGCAATTGAATGATTCTGCAAGTGAAAAATATCTGTGTATATCAGACACGTTCAATAAAAAAATATATATTTTAACATGAATAGATATGTAAAAATGTTATTAAAATATAAATAATATTGAATTCAAATTAAATAGAAAATAATTCATTTCATATTGATTTGAAATTATCATGTATAAGATGATTGTAATTTCAACACTTAATATAGTCTCAAATCAATTGCATGACTTGACAACCAACAATAATCAAATATTAGAATTTATTTGAAATATTGATCATAAATATTTTTAGATATTTATGAAAAAAAGCACAATAATTCATTTTCATAAAGGGACAGCGATTCAATGAGAAATTTAACGCCCTGGAGCTTCTTTTGTTAAAAAAAATAAGAAACTTCAATTTAATATTGTTTTAATTTTAATTCAACAATTTATTACAAGATTTCTCTTTTAAATGCATTTTTATTGAAGCCGCGATTTATCACATTACATTGAATAATAATAAAATAGATTCAAAAGCCATTTCCGACATTTAATTATTGATTGAGAGTCTTCTCTCATTCCTTATCTACCTACACTGAACATTGACATGAATTTTATACATTTAACGGACTTAATTACATTAAAATTAAACAAAGAATTTTGATTAAAACAAGCATTTATCAATATGTCATCAAGTTAACGTCACATATTGTCTTCAGTGTTTATTAATAAAGTAATTAATTAAAATTCACATTGAATCACCTCGTATTAATTGGATATTTAACTTTTTTCGTTGTATTTTACTTATTATGTAAAACTAAAATGATAAATGGGATATTTATTATTTATGATTTCTCATTATTGTTATTGATGGAAGGTTATTTAGTTCTGCCAAGTTAAGTATTGACATGAATTATGTGAACCATATACGTTGAATATAATTTCACGCTTATCAAAATTTACATTTATAATTAAAAGTGTAGTGAAAAAAGCGAATTCCATGAAATATGCAACGAGCAAGTGTGTAAATTAAATTACTGAATCTTGATCGATAAAATTACCGACTGCGAGTCTTTGAAGTCGAAATCTAAAATTAAACTAAGTATTTGATCTAATTTTTGACCAAGTAAATTTATTTAATATATTATTATCCTCATAATGTGGAGGTGTTTCATGCATGTTCTATATAATTTAAGGAAATTAATTATTTTTCAGTAATACTTAGATACGTCACTTTGATCAACAAAAAGTACTATTTTTTGCTTATTGCATAAAGTAAGTTTTAGTTTGACTTACAAAATAATCATAACCAGTTTCCACCTTTATTTGACAAAACTGTACCAGTCTTATTCTGTTCAAGTTCAGAAATTATGGGCGAATTTTATTTACAGTTAACCATATGTAAGTATTTGCTATGATTTTGAAAATTATTATGATTGATTTGTCTGAACTTGAACCAAAACTGTTAAAGGGAAACAAAACACTTTTGAATCAGTTTAAGAAGTTTTTTTATAAATAAAAATATTACGTAAGCTTATCATTCATTCATTTTATTATTTTGCATTGAAAGTGGGTGTCACTAAACTGAATTGCACTTGAATTCGAAAAATATTCGAATAGATCATCATTCTTTGATATTTTACGATCACTAAAGTCAATAAATCTAAAACAACTTTATCTTTTATTAATATTGGTTTTGATATGCCTTATAAATTTACTTAATTTGATTAATGAAAGGTGATGGATGCAAGCAATCTTAAAGCTCATTCATTTCACCCACGCAAATGTTATTTCACGTATTTTTTTTTGTCAATTATTATTATTATTTTATTATGAATGTTTGTTAGAAACCTGTTGCAACCTTAAAAAATAATACTAAATTCACTTTTTAACTTCAAATTATAAATAAATCACTTCGATATTTCATAAAATTTTTTTTGTATATTTAAAGTTATAAATTAATTATCATTTATATTGCATTTTTTGAATAATTGTTTGAAATATTTGTTTATTTATCAATAAAATTACAAAATTAATAAAATTTACATTATATTTATATGATTATTAAAGTAAAAAAGACACTTGTAAAATTTTTGCCTATCTAAATGTTTTATAACTTTATATAAGGTGGGGTTATTGATAATTTTAATATTAAAAGTTTAGGGGTATGATGTATTATTTTTTTAAAGAAGAAATCCGAGCTTTAAACTGCAAGTGCGAATCACTGCCTACGAAAATTTTTATATTTTCCCTAAAAACCGAAAAACAAGTCTTTCGATTTTTTTTATTCTCCAACTTATAAATGCAAAAATGACGAAAAATCAATATTTTTGTATGAAAACATGTAAAATGGTAAATAAAAATTTATTTTTCCTAATTATTATCTACAACTTTCAAGAACAAACATCATACTTATTTCATACAGTACCATTTCATTATTTATAAATTAATATCGATAAAACTTCGTAATAGTTTATGAGACGGAGTTGAGTATTGATGAATAAGTACTGAGACCCATATTGACTAGTCCGCTGTACCATTTTTTTTTTAATGCTGTAGGAGATGAAATAAAGATTTCTCTCTCACCAAACACCTCGTTGTATGTGCGTATCATGCGTGGCAAAAATTGTTGAAAAGCGCAATTCAGAATGGGTGTCTGATCCCAAGAAGAGCAATATTTCTAGTGTTATAGGAATTCGTTCTTACACTAATATTTCTTCTATGGTCACAGTCCAGGGAGTTGTTAACAAGGTTAAACAGGGTCATTCCAAGGCTAGCGATTTCATGTTCAGTATCTTCAGTCGTTCATCATAGCATTTATATGGAATATTGAATTTTCTAAAGATATATCGCATCAATCTCTTTTGGATTCTTTCGACGCGTTCCATATGCGACTTGTAGTATGGGCACCAAATGACCGAACCATACTCGAGTTGTGACCTTACTTTGGTGAAGTACAACGTTAGAATTGCATTGAATTTTCACTTTATTAAGTACTAAAATTCAATCGATGGCTTCCATATTCGTCCCATTTCTGTTCACTTTTACTACCGTTTTTTACAGAATTGAATACTCAACTATATTACAGCATATCCCTATAATAAAAATACTAATTGAATTATAATATTCTCATTTAAAATGTTATTCATATTGATCAGTGATCAGAACAAAAATAAGCTCGATACAACTTTAACAAAAAAAATGTAATAAACTGCACATTGAATAATTTTATCATTACTAGTTTTTATAGTTAACCTTTTTTCAATGTTTAAAGTTATGTTATGTATATTCAATGAATATTTAAAATAAATATTAATAATAAATAAATTTCTTATCAGATTTGATCAATTGCCACCATATCAATAACATTATTTTCCATTTGTTATTGTATTGTTTTTTATTCCTCACTATTATAAGATACTGGTGACAACACGAAGAAAAAACTGTTATGATAGTAATTTTCATAATAAAAACAATATTAAAATAAATAATTTAAGTGTGAAATTGAACAATTATGTGCTTTGATACAAGTCTATGTTTTTCTATTGATTATTATTGTAATATGCAACATTTTTAAAGTTAGTTAAATGTAAAGAGAAGTCAATTAAATCTTAGGAAAAAAAACATAATAAATGAAATGCAACTATCAAGTTAATATTTTGTCATGTCTTACGCGATTTTAATGTTCAATGTATTGAAGACAAGTTTTTTTTCATTTTTAATATTAAAAATATACAAATAAATAAATTTATGCTTAAAATTATTGAAGTGGTAAAACATAATTGATTCGTATAATTATTATAATAAATTGAAAATTAAATTTATATATAAATTGTTAAATGTGCTTACATTTGATTATACCTTAACATTTTTTGTAAATTACAATTACAATATGTTTTTACTATTTCCTGATTCATGTTTGACTTGTCAGGTTAAAAATGTCATTGTAAAACATTTTTATTTACTTTTTGATACTTGTCTTGTTACAAGTCAAAGAAAATATTGTTAAAATTACAGTACTTGTTCACTTTAAATTATAAACGTAAGCGCATTTGAATCGAAGCTCAAGATTCAAGCTAAGGTAAGGTTTTAAAGAGGCACATTCAAGTTCTTATTTCTTATATCATCATCATTCCGTTTCAGACTCAAAATACTTTCTTTAGATAACATTCATGGGTTCCACAATTTAATCCGCAAGTTGGCTTTTTCACGTGTCTCCTTGACGATTCTCTTCTAATGATATAATCGATTGCATACTTTGAGGGTGCTGAATGTTTGAGTTAATTTTTTTCTCACTAAACGATTCAGACACAAACAGACATCTCAAATGCCCTCCAAAACGCATTTAATTTAATTTCACTATGAGTTTTGACAGATTTTATTGATTTATCATGCCAAAAGTATCATCTTTATTTAAATAATGAAATGAAAGCCATTAATATTAAATTCAAAATGAAATAGAAACTATCAATTGATTTAGTGCCAAACAAAGTAATATCTTCATTCAAAGATATTTTAACATTATATTCACACAGAATTTCACTTTCAATTTTTCTTGCATTCACTCTTCATAAACAAAATGGGATGTAATTCATTATTTTATTGTGAAGCACCTTTAAAATATTACTTTTTTGTATTATAAATTTATTGATAAATTGTTGTAACTTCAAAATAAACTCAAATCTATTCAATACAATTTAACGCTTCTTTAAATTTCTTTACAAATATACGCTGAACAAAAATTAAGATAAAAAGTGAAATGCAACATAAAAGAAATTTCACTTTCAATACAAATGATGCGTTTCGTCTCCTGTTAAAACCCGTTAATGTTAATTTAACATGAAACTCGATTTCTGTAAAAGAAAAAAATTATATGATTACTAAATAGAATCGCCTACTTCTCACCATCAATAAAGAGACAGGTTGCAACAATGTTGCATTTTGATATGTTACAAGATAATCAATTAATCTTGTCAATCTCTGATTTACGCGGAATTGCATTTCAATGCAAATATGTTAAAATCCTGGGTTTTAATTATTATTATTTGACAGGTAATAATAAAAATTAAAGTGACAATGAAATACAATTTGTGTGATCACATTTTATTGTTATTGAAGTGTTATGTGTTGAAATGGAACATTTTGTATCGTTTTGTCGTTTTTTGATGTTTAGTGCAATTTTTTTTTTAAAAAGTGCTATGTGTAATAAAATTAATTGAATTAATGAGTGCATAAATGAAAAAAAATATTGTTGTGGGTGTTGGTTGATATGAATCGTGTTATATCGTTAAACTAGGATAAGATAAGTAATGTAAAACCTAAATTAATTGACATTTACAGAGTAAATTTTTGTGTGTGTGTCTCTTTTAATAATGATAATAATCTGGAATACGTATCTAGGAGTAATTTACACAAAAACGAGACAGAAGTCACCAATCTAATAATCTTTTAATCTAATATTCAAATCTGATTTTAAACACACGATTACTTTGAGGAGTGTGTTTGCATGTTATTTTTTTTCTACTTTTAACTTGAAATGAAATCTAAAACATAATAAAAATAAATATGTAACATGATAAATGTTAAAAAATTTCTCAATTTACTGTATGCAATGAATGACAGTATGATAAATTATCGCCCTTAATGTGTTTGTGTCTAATTTAAATACAGTTTAATTTTATGCATTTAAAAATTAATGATAATGTTTTTACTTCATTACTTACTTAAATAGTTACATATGAGTATTGTGAAATGTGTGTGTTAAAGTAAGGGTGCAGATAATTAATAATTTTTCAATAGTTATTAGTTTGAAATTTAAATTTGATTGTAGGACGATTTTCAGAAAAATACTTTGATTTCACTCCATTCAACTGAAGTGACATCTAGTGGCTTAATCAAGAAGCAACAAAAGTTATTTCAGAATCTCATAAATATTGACCAGTCCCAGTCAGATGAAAACTTTCGGAACAATGAAATGATGCTCAAGAAAAAACTTACAACGTCAGCTTTAGTTCATGAATCGTCCATAAGAGTGAATTTAAGTTCAAGGATCATCCATGAGAGTGAATTTTAGGTCAAGAATCGTCCTTAAGAGTAAACTAAACTCGAAAATGGTATCTCAATGTAAATTTCAGTTCAAGAAATTCTTCAGAGTAAAATACGGTTCACAATCACCTTTAAGATTGAAAAATAGTTCAGGAATCGTCAATAAGAGGGCGCTTTTATTTAAGAATCTTCTTGAAAAAAGAATTTTAACTCAAGACTTGACCTAAAGAGTATAATTTGGTTCAACGATGGTCCTTCAGAGTGAGATAAGTTCAAGAATCGACTTACTGATCGACTCTCTTGTCCAAATCATGAGTTCTTCGAACTTTTCATCAAGATTCTCAGTGATATGTCATGTCATCTAGGAGCTCAATCTCGAAATAACATTATTTCAATGTGTAATCCATCAAATAGTGATCATGAGTTTTCGTTCTCTAGCTCTGGTAATCTTGAGTATTCGCAAACCTTTCAAGCATGGTCTTTGAAGTAATGGATATAAGTTTTATAGTGACATTTCATGACATCTGGTGGCTAAATCAAAAATTATAAAAAAATTGTATCAGAAATCAATCAAAAAGTGATTGAAAATGTCCTTCGCTCAAATCAAGTAATCGTTTTAATGAGAATTGAAAAACTTCCCAAGCATGCTCTATGAACAGCTTGTTTCATGTTTCACAGTCACATGTCATGACATCTGGTGGCCGAATCTAGCTTTATTTTTAATACCAATCATCTTATGAAAACTCAGAGTATGACGATCGCTTACTCAGACTTTAATTTTCTAGTTTATTTTATTTTTTGAAATTCAAAATCAAGCCTATTTGTAATACTTTTAATTAAAATAAAAAAATTTATAATTAAAATCGCTACATTTACATACACATTTAAGACAAATGAATAAACATATTTCAAAATCAATATTAAAAATTAGATACATAACTCACAACAACTGTCAATATTATAAACGCCTTTTTATTATAAATTTTTTTTAAATGTAATATTAATAATAATGTAACAATTTTTATAAATTAATTAATTAAATGTTTAAATATTCAATTGAATATGTCGAAAGAAATTCAATTTTAATTGAAAACTATTCAAGTAAATAATATTCAAATCATGGATTCTTCTTATTTGAATAATAAACGTTGAAATCATGTTTAAATACGATTTAAATAAAAAAAAATATTTAAACATCGATAAATTGACATACATGATGATGTTTCACTTCTATATGAATTATAATAAAAGTAAAATTGTAATAAAAATTGCAATTCCTTTAATAAAATATTTTAATGGCAAAGTAAATGGTAGTTCTTTGCCAAATATGGATAAAATTGAATCGGAATATTAAATGGAAGATGATTTTGATTCATTTTGAATATTAATTTCAGTTTGACATGCAATATGATGTCATCCGTTACCTGTAGCTTTATTGAATTTTTTATGATGGCGCTTAAAAAATCATTTAATGATAATAAAAAAGGTGGCTCACTTTGAGAAAAAAAAAGAGTGAAGACACACAAAAAATGTGTTTGTCATAATCAATTAAATCTTAAAGATCACACTTTATTGATGTCATCAAATCATGAATTTTATATCTCACATAATAGAATTCTTGCAAAACTAATCGCTTTATTTATTACAATGAAGCAAGTTTCGTTTTCAGTTTACAGTTTACAAGAAAATTATGTACGACACAATTCCTGATTATAATCTAAGTTATTACTTAAATCTTGTTGTAGGTAAATAAAGTTTATTATTTATTTAATTTTATTAATTTTTTCTTTTCAATTAAATTTGTTCTTTTTGCACTGCAAACTTTGTACTGATCGAATTCTGTATTGAAACAAGATGTTTAAGGAGGATCATCAGGTTAAATTTTAAAGTACAGTGTTAATGATAATCACTTATTAAACACTAGAGACAAGATGCAATTAAGGTGTCGTCAGTATCTTTTTTTACTCATGTAAATGTTTAAATTTATTAGCATTGAACGCCAACGAGATCCCTGCATTATTATGTGAGAATATGAGAGAAGGCATATGATAAAAGACGCACTTGGACATTGCTTTGTGGAAAAAATTATAAATAAAAAACAAAAGTTATTATTATAATCTAGATCAAAAAAAAAAATTGCTGCTGTACCTTTAAATAAATTTACATTTTAAGTACAAACTAGAATTTTCACGTGCTGTGTTCAATATGATAACTTGATACTTGGATGCAGTTGAACGTTTATGTTACAATCAGTTTAATCTCATTTTTTATTATTTCATATTCCTAGTGTTTTAATTTATAGGAAAAATAAAGTTGAAGGGGACTCTGTTGATACACATGTTCTGATAATTGTATGCAAATTTTGTATATTTTTACTGTTGAAGTGCAACAATGTTGCATTTAAGTGAGTATTTTATTAATAAAAGTTAAAAGAGTACTTTAAAAATTGAATTGTGATTCATAAACGTTTATCTTAACGGTTTTTTTTCAAATTCATAACGATATTTTAACGATAAATTGTCGACATTGTCAGCGAACATGTCTATTGAAAAAAATCACCGAACAAGACCTCAAATGTCAAAACAAACAGAACTCACTTTTTTAAAATGAGGATTTTGTCATACAATGTGCTAAAAGCTAAAGTTGAGGATAAGTTAGGTAAGAATTAAATAAAGTACAACTAAATAGCCCTGAATTGAGGCCATCATTCATTTCGATTCAAGTTGTTTGTTGAGAATTTGATAAGCTACAAGAAAACCTAGTTACCATTGATGGCCTACTGGGTTACGGTTGAGAGTAAAAATTTTGAATTCAATATTCACACTTAGGCGATACAAGACAAAAACAACTCTTCCTTTCAATCGAATTTCATAATCTTATTAGAAATGACTATGCAACTCCATTAATTTTCAGTTGAAGGTTATAAATTCATCCCAGAGGCAATATATTGACTCGATAATGTTATTTTCATCGTCTACTCTGCAGAAAAATGATATGTAATGAAACAAAACACATTCAAGTATGAACTCTGCTTCATGAAATTTATTTCCGTTGAGGTATGACGATAATTATATTTATAAATAATTTTATTGCTTGAGGATTGAATTTAGATTTTTCATTATTCATTCATCCATTCTTGTTCTTAGTCGATTTTTGAATTAGAATTTTAGTATTACTGAGGTTTTAGTGCATTTATCTGACAAAATTGCACAATTATAGACGCTATGAACGTGGGTCACATATCACGCTCCCATTCATAGACCCAAAATCCTCATCGAGCGAGACAGCACATGACAGTGTTTGATGATCAAAAAATTGACATTATAAATGTACTTTTGTCTTTAATTTACGATTACTTTTCAACTCAATAACTTTATTTATATATTATTTACATTCGATGAATGCTCCAAGCAAATTCTATACAAAATTCAAATAACAATATCTAAAAAAAATCGAAACGCATCGCACAATATTTACAATAAATGACTATAATAAAAGTTATGACATGCCTAATAGCAAAGTGCAATACCCTTTTATTACTTATTTATCAAAACATAATTCCATGTTAAATTTTATCTTATATGTATATTGAAAAACTTTATGTCATACCCACTAATCATCGTTAATATTTTATAAAAAAAAATATTACGCGTTGATGATTAAAGTCAAGATAAATTTGTACAATATGATTAAAAAAATAATTTATTTATCAGCAACTCTTCAGAGAATTTACTTGTTCCAAAGATAATTATGATTAAGATACATTTCATTGCAAAATGTACATGCACACAATAAATGAAGATTAATTTCAAAGATAATATTCCTTGCTACCAACAACGTGTTGCATCCATGACCCATAAGAGAACTGAAAATTAAGTACAAGCAGGAGTGTCAAAATGAATTTAATTAATTTTTCGGATATTTTTATATGAAAAAAATCATCATAAAACCCAAAGAAAGTATCATGTTAAAGTAAAATAATGAAATTTCAATTAATAACAAAAAATTACATGTCCATTTAACTTGACTTAACATGACAATTGGCAACTCCCATTAACATCGAAAATAGATTTAATTGTTACATCCCTCGATCAAAAGTGTACTTTATTGTAAAAAATTATTAAAAAAAAATTGATAAAAACCATGATGCAAGTTAACATTAAACAGCATAAGATAACATTTAATAAAAAAAAATTATTTTTATCAGATTTTGAGTTGAAAAACATTTTTCTTAATCATAAATAACACACACGATGAGAATAACTGATAAATTTTCAATTAAAATTTACTAAATACGATGACAGATAGAACATGTGTGTGTGTTTTTTTTACAGGTTTACAAGAAAAGTTTAACGGGAATGTTGAATGAACATTGAACACGAACCAGGAATTCAATTACACAAGAATTATAATGTGGGTTGGGACTTGTGAGTCAAAGAGGTTTGTCGTCTAATGATTTTGAAACAAGTCTTTTGTTTTTTTTACGATTTTACGATTTTGATGATCATTGTTAAATTAAATTAAATTAGTTGTATGATGATGTCCATTATTTTGAAATAAAATTTGAAAATTGTTTAAACAAAGATCAACCTAGTTTAGAAATTGATCATCAACAATGTTTGTTTCAAGTCGTATTTTTGGATTTCAATTCAAATGCAAGGCGTTTTAATTTTGAATTGTTTGTTTGCATTTTTAGTTCACTCTTAAAACTCTTGATTAATGAACTAGGGCTACAACTTGATTCAAACACCTTTTTATGTCAATTATGGAATTATGATTCAAATTTAAGAAATTTAATGAATTAGCGCTACTAAGGCATACTCAAAGTTCACAATACTAGATTCTGTCGTTCATGATGTTTAATGTCAGCAGAATACACATTCATTCGTTGATATATCATGAATTTCAACTAAAATATCCTTAAGGCTATAATGACTATACTAAATAAATATCTGGACAGCTTGAAAATCCATTGAATTATTAAATCGCTATGTCATTTCAAGAAGCAAAACGGACTTATTTCCAGAAAATTGAAAGTAGTGTTGATCTGAATTCATCGTCAATATAAACCCAGTCGATTTATTTATTTATTTTTTCTCTTCACAAGACCACCAGTGACCCACAATGGGTTCTTGAAGGTATGTCTTTCATCTACATGAAACTTAAATCTATTAATCTATATAATGCAAATTATTTTTGATATTGCTCTACATTATCTTCTATTCTAAAGACCTTCACTTTTTGATGCGTACAGAGAGTGGAGTATCTTGCTATTGTGCGGTAGTATCAATTTTTTTTCTGCTCTATACAGATTGGTACCAGCTTGTGATAAAGTTGCATGATGAGTGTTCTACTTTTTTATTGTTGTTGTTGTTGTTGTTTGTTGGTTCCATCTTTCGATGATATTTCAACTTATATTACTCAGGCAGGTATGATCATAAAAAATTAAAGTTTTCTTTCACATAAATTATTGCTATTTTTTTTGAATTTTTCGACAGTATCACAGTTTATATCACAATTTCTTTTCATTTGATTATAGAGTCTTATGCCTTTATACCATACAGAGTCTTGTTCCGCAAAGGATATATCACAGTTAGGTATTAAATTATCACAGTTTCTTAAATTGTACGGTTGAACATTTCCGATTTTTACAATATTAACTGACAAGTATCCAGGGAGGAGATTTTTTGTTGCTTTAAAAATAAATACTAATACATTAAAATATATCCTTTGTCTTACACTTAATAATTCAGTTTCATCGAGCATGTCCTTAATTCTAGTATACCTATTTCCATATGTGATTGCACTATACAATCCAATCAGGAGAAAACTACAGTATATAGTACTGATGATTGTCCGCTCTGAGTATCGAACCCACGCCATCCAGTTGCAAAGCGAATGCTTTAACCACTGAACCAATGAAGCGGATTCACAAGCATGCTTGAGTTGAGTTTAGAGCGATTCACACTACAGCTTACTTTTAAAATAACCATTGCTTGCTTAAAATAAGTTATTTTATTGCCTCAAGTCTGTATGTTATTTGAAATTTCAAAGAAAATATATCTATCTCAAACATGTATTTTAAAAAAAAATGTATAATAGATCGATTATCAATTTGATATACTGTTTCTGTTGGTGGAAGTGTTCGCGGTTACCTAATTATCGCTTCTTTTGATCCCATGTTTGAAAGATGTCTCGAAAATGTTTGAAAAAATTTTAACAATAGAATGGCCCGTAGGAAATATTAAAATAATGATAATAATAATACTTATATCGTTTACATTTGATTACTTAAGTACATGTTATTGATGTGTTTTTTTAGTTATTTTAAGGTAAAAGCAGTATCATTACTACCGTTCCATTAAATGAGAATATGCAAGATAAGAAAGTTAATTTTATTCATAAAATTTGAAATAAAATCACTTTAATTCAGAACAAAACACATACAGACTTGTTCTTGTTCACCTAAATGTATAACCAATAATTTTATACTTTGATACTCCATTTAGATAAAATTAAATTATTTTATTAAATTACCTGTTCACTTATAAAAAAACTTACTTCAATTTCATGCGAAAATTCATATTTTTTTGTAGTACTGAATGTGAGTGTTCAAATTCACACTGAAATTGTAGGAATATGTCGCTTGAAATTAAAACTAAAATTTAAATTCAGATTCAGAACCAGTACTATTAAAATTATTATTATTATTATTTTTATTAAAATTCGATTAGCTTCTGTTAAATTTAACATTATACTTATCATATCAAAGAGGAAAACATAATTTATGTGTATGGGCATTTATAAATAAATTTAATAAATTTTTGAGTGATTGAAGTAGATGATAATAGTATTTTATGAAAAAATTTAACTCAAGCAATGTACAATATAATGATAGTTTATCGGATTTCACATAAATATTTACGCAGTCAAGTTACAATTTGAATTTGGATTTGCATGAAATGTTGGAAAAAAACCTGATTTGAAAAATCCAGCTCAAAGTCATATCAAATGTGAAACATGCAAAAAGGAAATAACAAAAACAGGTTGATTGTTATTATTGATAGTTTTTCAATTTCTTGTCCAATAACAATATTTCAATGGCTTACATTTTATATATGTAAATTATGTGATTAATAATATTAAAAGCAGGAAAAAAAAATAATACAGCATAATATTGATGCATGATTGAATGCACATCAATGGTAATATTTAAATATAATGGCACTTTAATGTGAGCATTGAGCGGTATTTAAAATGAATTTTCTTTTTATATTATGTTTCAAATTCA
>LN483867.1:0-48180 GCA_900002565.1 Culicoides sonorensis
TAAAAGTCACCACTAATGAGTATCAGTTTTAAATCACTCACCTGATAGGTAACAATCACTGAAAAAGATAATTAAAAAAAAAAATAATTTAATAATGGTAATAAAAAAAATATTTTAGTTATAAATTTATTATGTGATGCTATTTTTAATGTTTTATTATTTTATGTAGAGAAAATTTAATGTTTTCCCGTATTCAATTCAATTTAAAAATATTAGTTTGAAGGAACTAAATTGTGTGCTAAGAATCCTGATTTATATATTTAGTTTGTCAATCAAAGCATGACACAATTAGTACTTTTTTTAAAAAAAAATATAAATAAACATATAATAATTAATTGTAATAATAGCTTAGGGTGTCAATAAATTTACTTAATAAGCGAGTCTGGTTAAATATAACGTTGAATATGAATAAATTTTTAATTAAAATTATTTGTTATATTGAATTTCTTGTGTTTTATGATAAAAACGTAAATTACAATTTAAACATTTGACCCATATGACCTGTCAAAGATGAGAATATTTAATTGAGTTTTAACTGGAGCATAGCACTATTTACAAGGTACTTGAAAAAAATATATGTATATATGAATAAATTTTATCATTTTTATATACTGACCGTTTTCCTGTGATAGTGAACAATTGTCGTTTTGTCAACTGTTGTTTTTCTGGATTAGATTTTTTTTCACCACTTATTCCACAATATACTTTAGATTTTACCTCATTTAAGTCTTTTTTGTTCAAACTTGAATTTTTCTGATTTTCTGTAATTTTATTCATAACCGCATCCCATTTATTAGGCAATTTGGATTTAGAACGTTCTTTCTTATAATTGTTATTACTTAGGTTTTCAGTTTTTGGTAATATGCAACGAGGACGAGTGGTTGTAGTTGATTTACAAGATGGAATTTCCGAAGAATATCCAAGTTTTTGTATTTTTGATTTATTGCCAAAAGGTTCAGAACGCGGTGTCATTTCAAGTTTTCTTTGTGAATTTATTGCTTGTTTACGTGAATTTTCTTTGAGTTTTTTTGATACAGAAACTTCATTTTTTGGTTTTGCTACAACACATTCTTTACTCGAACGACCAACGATTGACTGTCGTATTTTTGTACTTTCATTGTTAGCAGAAGTATTCTTATCATTTTTGTGTAATGTCTGTGTGTGTGTCGTATTTTGATCGCATTCATAGTCTTCATTAAATACGGTATTCGTTTGCAATAAGCATGTAGTATTTAATTTTTCTACAAAATGAGTATTTTTTGTTTCAGTGTCTATTGATTGATTAAAATTTTGTTTTGCAGATTTCGGTGAATATTCATTTGCACGACTTTCAACATCGGTAAAAACTCCTGAAGACTCCATACATGAATCTTCTTGTTGTAAAGAAGCTTCATTATCATGCATAGTTATAACTTCTTTAGTCTTGTCTGCAAAAAGTTTACCATCAATAACTTGGGCTTTTCTATCCCCACCACGATTATTCAAATCATCAGCATCACTCTCAGTAAAAAAGTCGGAGTCTGTCATAGGATCTTGTCGACGAAGCATAATACCATTCTCACAATTTGAATTAACAAGAATTCCATTGAATGATGAATGCTCTGCTCCACGACTTGTCGGACGTGACATTTCACCATCCCCTTGATACCCATCACTTGTTACACTTGTGATACTTGCGATAAAACTATTTGAAATTTTACTTGTAGCTGATTTAGTCATTACATCGGCACGAGTATCAGATTCGGCTACTGAAGAAATCATATCTTCCGTTGGAAATATATCAGTCTCGGGCATAGAATGTTCTTCAGTCTTAATATCAACAGGGTCTAAAGGGAGCTCTTCTGGACTAGGAGTTAAGTCAACACGATATCTATAATTTCGATCAAAAACCTGTTTTGAATTCTGATACTGAACCACACCTTTGCTACTGTCTTAAAATATTAAAAAAATTTAATAAGGAAATTTCATTATAAAATGATATTCATATCAATCACCTGTATTTGTTTTTGTTGAATCTAAAAATTCTTTCATTTGTTCTGGAGTGAGAATCCCAAGACTCTCATCTATTTCAAAACTACTTTGCTTTCCTGCTGTATTTTGACTACTAGACTTATTATGTCCAGGAATCGAAGATGAATTCGACATATCACAAAGTTCTATTGAGCAATCAAGTGTATATTCTGTTAAATCCAAACCCAAAGAAAAACGTTGTTTGGCTGGAATTAAATCTTTGGTTTGATCCTTTTCTCTTATTGAAACAGCGGCATCGTTTTGATTAGTAATATTTGAATCATTTATTGTAGGAACAAGAGTTTCATCCAGCAAAGCTCCATCAATTTCATCATTATTTTGTTCATCTTGAACTGGCAAACACAGAAGGTTAGTTAAGTTAACTGAATCTCCGATTTCTGTTTCGTTAAAGGAATGTTTATTTGGCTTAATTTGAACATCAGATATATTTAATAATATCTGATCTTGATTTATAGTCGAATTCAACCCAGGAAGAGGATTATGTCCTTGTTGTAACATTTGTTCTGCTAAATCTGTTGACAATCGAGAACGATGACTTTTGTCGTTTGATAATTGTTTGACTTTTTCTTTTGTTTCTAACAAGTTAAATGTTGTATCTGAGGTTTCGACATCAAATGTTGCACTTAAAGGCTTCAACAGACTTGTATTTGGTATTTTTGATTTCCCATTTTCAATTTTACAATATGTTGTATTTTTGTCTTCAGTGGATGTCGTTGTAACATTAAAAGTGCCATTTACTTCATATGTATTATCGACAATATCACTCAAAGTCTCAACACTTCCACCTACGAGCTCAATGGGCTCATCATCAATTATCATTTGTTCATCATCATTTGAAACAGTTTCTTTTTTAGTTCTAGTTTTATTTTGGTTCCAATGCAAATTTGATCCACTGCTAAAGTTATTTTTTCGTACCATACTTGATTTTTTTTTCGTTATGATTGCGTCACGAGAAAGTGAACGTTGAAATATTTGATGAGAATTCTTGATTCTGTCCGAATTTTCATCATTATTCATGAGGTTTGATGTTTTATTTGATTTTAACGAGGATGGATGTGAAGAAGTTTCAACCGTAGTAAATATTCTGTGTGTGTCAATACGAGGAATTTTTGAACTGATGGAACTCTATATTAATGAAAAAGATGAAAATAAAAAATAAATTTTTATTATAGAAGAAACTCTTTTTATAATACTTTTATATTTATTCAAATCCCAAAAACGTATGTGGGGAAAAACACCTCTCCTGACTTTGTGGTGGATTCTAGACCCTTAGTTTCTTCTGAAACTATGCCTTATTTTCGTTGGCCGAGGTCCGCTGAAAATTTGGACTAGGGTGTCCATATAAAAAAATAGGGTTGCCATACAACTTTTAGTGAAAATTCAAAAAATTTCCAGGAATTTTCCGGAAAATTGGGGAAAAAAATATATTTTCAGAATCTCCTTAACCTAAGCTACAACTTTGCCGAAGACACCAAAGACCTAACACGAACATGAAAAAAAATTTTTTTTTTTGCATACACATGAATTCTCTTAACAGAATGTGAACACATCGACTTAATAAAAAACTAGAATTTTTGTAAAAAAAAAATTATCATTGAATAAAACTAAAAACTAAAAAATAAAAATACAGTAAAAAACCTCAGATTCAACATGCACGCATTTCGACATGCTCCCAAATTCGACATGTAGAAATTTGAATGATTTTAAAAGAAAAATGCAAAATATAGATGATTTTAGTTCATTTTTATTATAAATTATACATTTTTACAGTCTCATATATCACATACATAATATTTATTTATTTTCATAATAATTTAATTTTGTATTTAACTGATATTGAAATTCAATATCATTAATATCTCGTGAAAAATTAATCAATGTATGAAAAGCAGTGCGTTGATGTATAAAAAATCAGCAGATTTTAAGGTTTTGGCACCTGAAATAAAGTAAAAAACTCATTAAATAAAATATTTTTCTTATTGGATTGATTTGCACTCACGAGATTCTAATTGAAGTAATTTACGTTTTCCGTTGCGTTGTTTCATAGTTGATCACTTATTTTCACTCATTGTCACTTATTTTAATAATTTTACTATGTTTTTTACATATTATTTAGGTTTATTTTATTTATTTTTACAAGCAAGCGAAAAAAATTGTGTGTTTGTTTACATTTTGAAGATGTCGAATTTGGGAACGCCAGTGCTCGCACTTCGTACACTTTGATTTTTTTTACCCATCGAATCTAAGGTTTTTTACTGTATTAAAAAAAAAATCAGATGAAAATAAAGCTCTGCCGATTTCTTAGGAAGTTACTAACTTCTAAAATAAACTTTTATAAAAGGTAGAATGGCTAACTAAAAAGTAAAAAACAAGAAGTTTTCAAGCAATATTAAGTCTTTGAGATTAAACACAAATTTGTTAAAAGTTGAATTTTGAGTATTAACTGGAGACAAATTTTACTTTGGTCCTCACTAACAAAACTGATAAATCTTTGGTGGTTGTGTATAATCAGTAAACAAAGACTGAAATCAAAATTCAACTTTTAACAAATTTGTGTTTAATCTCAAAGACTTAATATTGCTTGAAAACTTCTTGTTTTTTACTTTTTAGTTAGCCATTCTACCTTTTATAAAAGTTTATTTTAGAAGTTAGTAACTTCCTAAGAAATCGGCAGAGCTTTATTTTCATCTGATTTTTTTTCATATATTTTTATTTATAAAACGTTTAAAGTTGGAAGTGAATCATAAAATTATTAAAATAGTCGAATCTTCAATATCAATAAACATTATAATATTCGTAACTGAATTATCAAATACATGTGAATATTTGAACAAGACCGCACCTCAAAACACATTTTTTTTTCACTTTATATTCAAACTTAAACTTGGTGTTTTCATTTTTTCTTGTTTTGCATATTTTTATTATATTTGATTTTCTCATTTTTTGATAAATACAATGTTTGTTTTGACCAATAAATAAATTCCAATAAGACAAGGATCAAAAGTTATTACATTTATAGCTATATAAACTTAATTTAATTTAAAAATTTAACATTAAATAAGTGAACAAGGCAAAGTTCTTTTTAATAGTAAATTATTCACCAATAATATAAAAATTATCTTAGAATTATCTGATAATGTCTTACTGATAACTTTTTGGAATAAAATAAAAATAATCATAAAATTGTTTTTCAGAAATTAAGTACATGATCATTTTTTTACCATACTTTTAACTTGCTCTCTTCCTACCTGGCATTTAGTAACCATATTATGTAATAAAAAATTAAATCGTTAGAACAATTAAAATTGCTGTAAAATTATTTGTTTGAACTATTTTTTTTCAAAATCGATCTTTTTTGTCTGTATATTGACATCATAACAAAAACAAAAGAATAATATAAAACAAAAAGATAAGATATTGATTGTTCATCTATGAGTTATACTATTCTCTACGAGTGTTCTAAAAATGACTATCAGGACACAAAATTAAGTTTTATTTTGCATTTTCTTACCTTCGCCATTATACGATTATTCTTGTTTATTTATATATTCAATAATGCGCTGTTTATCTTTATCCAATATGTTTAAATAATAATATTTCAAGTTACTGAATTATATCATTATTTTTTTTTTATTAGATAGTGTTCGATAATTTTCTTATAAATTGCGAGAAAACTGATTTCTATTTTTTACAGAAAATGTTATTAGCAAAAAATCAATAAAATTATTTCGTATATAGTTGTTAAACTTTAAAACCGTATTAATTTTTTATATTTATTTCCGTCTAATATCAAATAAACTTTTCATTGAATTTTTTATATTATTGTTTAAATTATTACTGTTTTTTCTTTTAAATTTTAATGAAAAATTTAATAATAATAAGTTAGCCGCGTAGAAGCTACACATCTATTATAGTCTTTCTCAAAGAGAGAACTGAGACTAAAATTTAATAAAATATTCCAGCAATCAATTGTGTTTCAAATAAACAAGTGTGTTCAAATACTGGAAAATGTGCCAATGAGCTAATATTTCATGAATAGAAATTAAAAATAAAGAAGTATTTTACTTTTTGATTTAAGGTATTTAATTTAAGCTTAACTATTATTACTTATCAAATACCAAGTGTTAACCCTGCACTTTTTTTAAATAAACAACTTAAAATATTTTATTGCGTAAAAATTTATACTTCAATCAACAAATAATCATACAATAATACTGAATCGTTAAATATATTACAAAGTATACTATAGTATATTAAGTTTTTTTTAGTATACATGCAAATACTTTTTGAACCAAACTAACGGCTATCACAGAATTGACGTTAAAAACAAAAAAAAATCTTCGTTTATAAATCTAGAAAAAAATTACCAAAGAAATAAATGAAAAATATTTCTAGAATGACTCAAATTTCCATATTTTAGATTTCATGATTTTAGTATGTGGAAGTGATGGAAGGTTAAAATATACCTGGTTGAAAGACTTCGAGTACTAAGGGTGGTTTCAAACTTCTCAAATTATCATTGTTGGAATTTATAAACGGACACTGTAGATTCTATCGGCTACCTTATGTTACCAAAGAGGTAGAAACAGGAGATTAGCAGGACTGACTGATTATACTCCAATTGTATTAAACTTCGAATCACTATTGCAACTCGCATAGATGTATCGAGAATCAGTATATGTGTAACAACGTCTCCTAGTCTTTTCTGTTTGTCTTCTCAATTTTCATATTTGAGATTTAAATTCATTTAAATAATTTTTTATCTTCTATTCAATGTCACATCTTATCAAATCTTATTGTATTATTGATATGTAATAAATCTCTATAATTATCATTTTATTTTCATACACGACTGAATAAGTCTTTATATCTTTTATAATATTATGCTGAATAACAAGATTATTTCAAAGATTGACTTGAACTTGAATATTTTCATGAAAGCTTTTTTCATACAAGTCTTGTGCGCAATACTTGTATACCTTTATAAGTTGTTGTTTGAAAAACATTTTTTTCTGTATCCATTAACTAAAACAGTTAAATTTGTAGTAAAACGATCACATCTATTATTAAACAATGATACAAATTATTTAGAAAAAGTATAAACATCATATTTATGCACATTTCGATTAAATAAATGATTGAATCGAATGATAAAAAACATATAAGTTAAGTATCACAATCAAATTAATGAAAAAGTGAATTAAAATTAATTATGATTAATAAATAAATTTTTATATAAATTTGTTTCGTCTTGACAAAACAAATCTAAATTAAGTCTAGTGAGCTAAGCTATTTAAAAAATTAATATTGGAAAGTTAGATTTAGTTGAAAAAAACACCTTTCTACTTTGCAGTAAATGGGAAGAGAAGTCACTGCAAAGTAGAATAATTGAAAAGTACAGAAATGTCAAAACCTTTGTACTTTGCAGAAAATGGGTAAAAAGTCTCTGCAAATTCAAAAATTGCAAAATACAGAACATATTATAAGAAAAGGTAGAATTTGCAAAGTAATTTTTTGTCATTTTGAAGGTTTAGATTAAAATTATAGTGATATTTCTATACTTTGCAGAGTTTGCAAATTTACCTACTGCAAATTACAGAAGAGCAAAGTAGACACGGTATATTGATCAGATAAATAAACAAGCCATTGGTAAATTTTTACAGTGTGCAGGTATTGAAAACAGATCAGCTATTTATAAAGTGATAAAAAATTATTTTCTTTAAAACATTTTAATTTTTGCTCTTTTAAACAGTGATGTAGAGTAATTTAATTTAGGGCCAATGATCGCTTTGTTATTTGTTGTTTGATAATTATAATAATTAGATAAAAATTCGACACTCAATCTTTCATTTAGCAATTGACTGTCAAATTTAACCTGCTTATCCCGGTTTATTATTTTTGTTATCTTTTAAGGGCAGTAAAAGTAATATTATTAATTAGGAAATGAGGTAATTTAAATTGAGTGAATTATTAGATGATAAATTTTGCTCTGTAATATTTCAGGATTGACGCTTAAAATATAGCTTAAAAACTTTTATACATCTAAACATAGCTACTTAAAGAAAATCGATAGAATTAAAAGTATTCCAAAAGTTATTTTATCAATTGAAGAAATATATATATTTGTTTGTAATGAAGTCAACATCTGTTTTCACTATTATTTAATTATTTCTGTCTAGTCCCACCTTTTTCTATAGAAGCCCTTCCTGCTCCACATATGCTGTGTGGAATCTGTTAATGTATTCAGTTAAGTGTGTATAGTTCTCTGTAGTAATAAACACGGTACTATGATCGATAATGTAGAGTAAAGGTGTACCCGCGCATTCGCTGTGACAATAATATCACCAATCAAACATATAAGGAAAATATCCTTATGAAAATTGAATAGAAATGAAATTCAAACGCTAAAACCAATTGAAGAAGTTATAGACATTCGAATGTTAAGTTGTAAATATGTATGTATATTTGTTGTATGCTAGACTCAGCGCATGACATATCATATGTATTTTTCTTATGTATTTTAGTGTTTCGTACAGAGTGCAATACGAGAACAAAATGCAAAATTATATGACTGTAATATAACAGTTGAAATGGAAATGGAAACACCTCTTCTCTTTATTTTTGTTATATTTTCATTTCGTATTTGAGTGTTTGTACGTTGTGCATATATTTTGTGTAGCTCAGGTACGTTTGGAATATATATTTGGTACGATTTGCTGATTCGTTCTTAATATTTTTTAAGTTATTTATTATTCGTGTGACTGTTTACATATATAAACGGGAAGCTGTATACACACATTAAAATTGAATTGTGAGAAAGAAATACAGCAGTGATATTTATATAAAAATATTTTATTCGTTTAGATACGGTTTGCATTTCTGCTTGCGTAGAGGTAATAGAGTACAATTATTGTGATTTTTCTCCTGTATTTCTCGGTCTGTCTGATTTTTTTTTCGTGAGTGCGCTAATGTAATATAGCTTGGGTGTCCTATAATAAACGTGAAAAATTCTTTTATTTTTCTTACATCGATACACACATTGATAAGGTGATCCTGGATTCGGGATATAGCAGTGACACACACACATAATAAATACAGAATAGAGAAAATTCGCGTCGAATCCGAAAATAATACAAACTTGTACCACATATAGTGTTAAAAAGGAGGAAATATCATAATTTTTCACTCCTATATTTGTATAATTTTCCAGAGTATAGAGTCTTTTAGGCAGAGTCTCAAACCTACCTAGAAAACAAAATACAGTATACATTCGAAATACAGTCAAATGAAATTTTTGTTACTGTTAATTTATATACATTAAACAAGTATACATTCAGAATTCATATTTGTATATAATACCACCTACAATTCGGATTCAAATTGGACTTGTGCAGCAATTTGAAATGAAATCAAATATTATTTGAAAATCGTACACTACATTCAAATAAAAAAAAGTACTAAGACGACTGAGACGCGTTTTTCACTTGATCTCAAAGGAAAAAAGAATTTAATTATAATCTAATTAAAATAGTTCAGTTTGATATGAAATATAATTAAAGAAAATGTGTAATCACAATTAAATAATGATTTGAAGAAAAAAAACTTAGTGAATTTTAAAATACTTTTAAAACTAAAAAAAATAATCTAAAGAAAAAAATAACTTTATAAACAAATAATTTTGGAAAAAAAACGAATTAAAATTGTACAAAAAAAAGAAATTTAGTGAAAACATGAAATAAAAAAATATTAAAAAAAACGTAAAATATAAAATATTAATTAATAAACATCCATAACGTGTAATGAGTATAGATTCAGCTATGGATAGTTTATCCACTGCAAGTGATCATAGTGTTGCCTCGTCAAATGAATCAATGTCTAATCGTCATCGAAGCCGTTCACCTCCAGACGACCGTCATTCAATCGAACGAAATGGTCAAAATTTATCAATGAATAAACGAACACCAACACCAGGTAGTCCTGCACGTCATCACCATCGTCCAAATAATAGCAGTCCAATGACAGGAACAGGTGCACATATGATGCCAATGCCACATCCGTTGTCACCTCCAACTGTTTCAACACCAAATAATATGAACCTCGGAATGCCACCACGCATTGTTCAATCATTATCTCATTTACCGCCACATGGTCTGGGTTTACTCAATTCCCTGCAAATGATGCACCACGCTTCACCTTTGGATCTAATGGCTGCAGCTCATCATCATGGACCACCACGATCGTACAACAGTCCTCCACCAATTTCAAGCTCAGATCCTACAGCAAATGAATGTAAATTAGTTGATTATCGAGGTCAAAAAGTAGCCGCATTCATGATTCAAGGCGAGACAATGCTCTGTCTTCCACAGGCATTTGAATTATTTTTAAAGCATTTAGTTGGTGGTTTGCACACGGTTTATACAAAATTAAAGCGACTTGATATTGTCCCATTGGTTTGCAATGTTGAACAAGTACGAATATTACGAGGACTTGGTGCCATTCAACCAGGAGTAAATCGTTGTAAATTACTCGCCTGCAAAGACTTTGATGTCTTGTATCGAGATTGTACAACAGCCAGGTACGTGTGACTGTTTTTATTTATTCTATTTTTTTTATTTATTAAAATGTTTTGAGCATTCATAATTTTTTTTTCGATTTTACTATTTGTTGTTAAATATTTATTCAAATTATTATTTTGCTTCCTATATACAATTGTGAAAAATTAACTTGAAAATTGAACAAATCATATTATAATACAAAAGTATATGAGTGAAAATACATCTGTTGATAAAGTATTACTATACAGGTGTATAAACATCAATATTATAAAAAACTCCATTTATTGCTTTATTGATGAACAAAAAAAAACAAACTAGAAATATATTTCTTGCACTACATGTCATTTTATCAAAGTAAGTCAATATTGACACAATCATATTATAATTATTAATTGCATTTTTTACATGGTTGATGATTAAATCGATTGATGATTAAACAGTGAAATCAAATGCAAATTGATTATTTACAACTTTTGCAATTTTGTGATACGGTTTCCTGTTAAAATATGACTACATCTAATAAAACATTTTTTGTTCAAGAAGTTTGTAAAGCGATGTATAAAACCTAAAATATCTGTGGAGATAAAAATATTATTGAAATTTAAACTGATGATATAAGTTAGCTAGAAAATTCAGGTTTCATATCAATTTGTTTTCATTGTAAAATAGTTTTGAATAAAGTATAAATAAAATATAAATGATAATTTATCATTTTTTATTAATAAATTTTAATTTTAAATTAAAAATTTCAACTTTAAAATTTTTTTATGGTATAATAAAAAAAAAAGTTCTTTAACTTAAAATTAGTGTTGCTTTTTTCATGTACTTTGATCTTCTTTTGACTTACATTAATATCAAAACTAATAAGTTCTATAATATTTTTTTGTTTTCACGTTAAGGGTCACAAAATAAATTCTGTGTGCATTTTTGTAATGTGTATGTGTGAAAAATGTTTGATAGTGAACCGCGATAGGTCTTTGTGGCAGCTTAAAAATAGATGCTTTATTTCTTTTAACCTTCCCATTATAATTTTTTTTTCCAAATTTAATTGTGTTCAATTTTTTTGTATAATGGTCGGTAAATATTGTTTTTAAATTAAACAATTTATTTGGGCTTTAAATATTTGAGTAGGTTAATTGCAATAAAAAATATTTCTAGATGGTATGTGAGATAATTTTGGTCAGTTTGTACATACTTGTGTATGTCCAAGGGAAATATTCATAAATTTTACGGAACTAACAAATTTTTCATAAAATATTCAAATATGTATATTCACGGAAAACAAAATATATGAGGATATAATGACTGTTTATGTTTATGTGGTTTTTTTGTGTTTAACACCTTTCAGGCGTTTTTCTATTATTCCTTAAATAATTTTGAAAATAGTTTAAAAAGCATCGAAGCATTCGTACTAAAGTATAAAAATCCATAATTCTTTATCTAAGCGTCGCGACGGACTTTTTATTTCACCTTTGACAAAGCTTTTATATATCTAAATTTCGGTAACTCGGTAAAATTTTAATATTTTTTATTTAAACATTTTATTGTCTGTACATTTTCTACATTTCTGTTTCAACTTGACACTCTCAACATATACAACAATGTTTCGTTTAATTTTTATTGAAATACATATTTAATTTTTATAAAATGTTTCAATTGTAACAGTACAATATAATTTTCTACATTATTATAATCATGAAAAACAAGAACAATAAAATGAGAATTAAATCTCATCGTACAAGTTAAAATTCAAAAATATAATAATAATAATAAATACATGTCGTAGAAGGAATAAACAAGTGGCGAATGTGAAATATACGCCCTTTGTAGATTTTTTGATTTTCTAAATCTTCATCAGAAAGCACATATGTGTGCAAAGTTTTAGGTCTTAATTCGGTCTAATAACGATTTTAGAAAAAAAAATTGCATTATATGACCGCTGAAATTTTAGAACGTAACGTTACAAAGGTCATATAAAAAATATTTTTCTTTATTCTTTATTTAAATTTTATTAAACTATGAGGATTAATAGGTCTTCTTGTACCAAGCAATTTGGTATCTTTAGATTTTAATTTTTTCAAGATGGCTGCCAGTTTGAGAGCCATCTTTAATTTTCGAATTTTTTACATAACTTTCTTAATATTTGATCAATCTTTTTGAACAAATATTCGTTCGATAGCTCTAATAAAGCCCAATGATTCCCTTAAAACTATGTTGAAAAAAGTCATCTGGGTTAACCCTTCTCAAGCCAAACAATTTTAATTTCTTATTTTTTCTTGAGTTTTTTAATTAAATATAGAATAAAACTTATTTAAGATTATAGTACTCTACGAGATCTCTTCAACGAGCATAAGTTTATTTAATTCGGTTAGTAATTAAAAAAGTTATAGGCAAAATAAGAAATTCTCAAAATGGCACTAAAACTGGTCGCCATCTTGAAAAGTCAAAATTTTCAAAACAAAAAGACTCTTTGCATGTTAAAATTCGTCATTCAACAAAGTCTTATAATTATTCAATGACATTTAAATTTTCATTAAAATGCATGGAAACCTTCTAACATACGCCCTTTGTTTATGAAACGAAAACTAAAAAGTCCTATAACTCCTTTCTGGCAAAATATTTTTTAAAGTTCTATTGGCATAGCTTAACCTAAGCCATGCTTTGTTTTCTAAAACCTTAAAATCGTCAAAACAGTGAATTATATAAAAATAAACTAAAAAAATGCTCTCCTGTAAAATTTTAAAAATCAACATACGCCTTTTGTTTATTAATTCTACGATGTATAAATCCTCATGTCTTCACATTAGTTATGAAAAATGGTAACATTATTTATTTATATCCCTAAATAATATGTAAAAACCACACCTCTTTTATATTATTATGATCTGTATGTAAGTTAGTTTACTTCTTCGTGTAGAAGACAAGTAAATTTTCGTCTGTCATAACAGACGTATTTTATTATGATTATATTCAAATAAACTAAATAAAAATCATTGTTTCATCAAGAATATGCGTTTGAGTAAATTATTTGTAATCTGAATATTTAATAACAGTGAAAATTATAAGAAGGCGTTATTTTTATTAGAGTTACATGGAAATAAAAACGTTGTTTATTTTGAACCTCGTCGATTTTTAAGTTAAATATAAAAATTGGAATACTGGAGTCCAGGAATTTAGCAAAAAATAATGCCAAATCGAAAATTTGTTTTAAAATTCCCTGTAAAAAATAAATTTGAAAAGAAGCATATGAACATATACTCAAACAGCAAACGTATGTATGCTAAATAAGCTAATGTTTTCTTTGCTCATCCGGCAAATGAATGTTTGCCAAATTGGCTACTCTTGAATAAATGGATAGTATACATTTTCTTTTTGAAATGTTATATTTTGAGAAATATTTGTCGTAGAAAAAATTTTAAATATGTTTTGGAAACGATAGAAAAATATCTTTTAGAATCTTATACAACATTTTAATATTTGTAAATTTGTTATTTGTTTTAGAACGAAAATTGTAAATTTTTCATACAAATAATGAGAAATTGATGCAAACCAAGCAAAATGGTCGAATACTCATGTTTTTGCTGATTCATACAGGTGCCTTGCATTACTCAAATATTTGGCACGCATTAAATTTTATTTATATTTTAATGAAAGTATGAAAAAAATCAATTTTCGTTCTAAAAATCAAATATTAAAATATTGTATAAGATTCTAAAAGATATTTTTTTGTCGTTTCCAAAACATATTTAGAATTTTTTCTACGACAAATATTTCTCAAAATATAATATTTCAAAAGAAAATGTAGAAAGAGTAGCCAATTTGGCAAACATTGATTTGCCGGATGAGCAATAGACATTAGCTCATTTGGCATACATACGTTTGCTGTTTGAGTATATGTTCATATGCTTCTTTTCAAATTTATTATTTACATAATTATTAAACATTTTTATTTTGTTTGAAAAAAAAATTTATAATATTAATTCTTTGAGTGAAAACTTGCTATTGATACTTTTTTAACATTTTCATATGAATATCATGAATAAAGTCAAAAGATTGAAGTATAATTTGGAAGTCAATGGTACATGCAAAATGTTTTGACTTATGATTTATACAGAAATATATATATCTATTTAATCAAGAATTTACAAGAGCCTGTGTATTAGAATAGAACAGAATATAGAGCGATTTTTTCATAGAACACCTAGGATTTTATTTTAGCTTAAACACAATTGATTGAAAGAAAGAAATCTTTTATGCTCAAAAATGTATATAGAAAATCAAGACATAACCTTTAAAAATTCTATAATTTTGTATCAAACATTAAACTCGTCACCTTGAAAAAATGTATCTTGCATCATTAAAATATGATTTAATTTAATTAGTTAGTTATGGCTTGATTATTATAAAATCCCTCCATAAAAATACCGATACACAGCAGTCGGGTTGCTAATTCGGCATAAAGATTTGAATAAAATCCACAATACAATCCTAGCATTTATTCAAATACCCAACGGTGGCAGGTAATTTTTAGAATAAGTGTGGGTTAAAAATAGTTAAGAAGAAAATATTGATTGAACAAATTCAACATAATTATTATTAAATAGAGCATATATTTATATATAAAAAATAGCAAACCAAGCTTATGAAGTGCCATCTATTTATACGATATACCCTCTTTTATATACCATGAAATGTCTGTTGTATGTTATGTTATCAGAAGTCGGTTATGATTTGGTATATAATATACTGTTACTTGAGGAGACGCATTATTATTATCATGGTAAAATATGATATTCTAACAACAATAATTGGTCCTTGAAAAGTAATACCATTACCAACACATAAGAAAAATTTTATGCACGTATAGGTCATTGATGTTTTGTTTTTCTATCTTTTCTATTAGTATTGGAGATAAATTAAACTACAAAAATGTTTATTCAATAGAACATCTTTTAATTCAAGATTTTTTTCTGGTTATCTACATACCATATATAACATAGTGACATAACATCACCCACTTTGTTAAAATAAAAATCATATTCACAGACACTTACTAGACATGAATGAACCCTAATCTCATCAACTTAATCTCCGTTAATATGATCGGTCATTTGAGGAATATATAGTATCAAATGTTTGCAAGAGAGACAAATCAAGCCAAACATTAACGTTCCTTTTTCATGTACCTACCGTTTCTTTTTTTTTCTAAATATTGAATTTAATTTTATTGTAATTTTTTATTATTTATTTGTAGATAAAAAAATACCGTCGGTCATATAGTTTTATCAAAGCCTGTCAATCTTAAAATTAGGTTTTGAATGATAAAACATGATAATGTAAAACCTAAAAACTGAAAACTCCTTTAGGCTATTTATAATTTTTTTGCTTAAAAGATAGTAATTTTGTAAAGAAAAATTATTACTCTATTTCTTTTCGAGTTTAAGTTCTTCATTTAATAAAAATTGTATAAAACAAAAAAAGTTGAAACCTAAGAAACATAAAATTGCAATTGAAAACTTTGCAGGAATACAATATTCTTTTCTTATACAAATGAAAATATATCTTTTCACCGAAAAGGAGTTCTAAAAAATGTTTAAGGTAATATTTCTCTAAACACATAGTTGATAAACGAAGGCAAAGTGGCGCTAGTGCTTATTGCAAGGTTTATAAAGAAAAATTTTAACGAAATTACTTTCAGAAAATAACATGACGAATGATTTTTTTAAATTTTAAACATCATTATTTTTATTAAATATTAATTCATACAATTTTATTTTGAGCTTCTGAGAGGAATGAATTTTATTTCGTATTTGAATGTATTCTGTATATTACAAACAAAATACTCATATCATATATTAAACATTAATTCGAATACTTCTATACACCTTTCATAATATGGTTCATTTAAAAATTTCTTTTTTTTTTACTTTGTAACGAACCGCAACAATCTTTTGCTTTTTTTGTGTTTGAGATGTTACTATTATTGCTTTTCTATAAATATTTTTCTTTTTTTTTTTCAAAAAGTTGAAGTGTACATCTTCAATATTTGAGGTTAACGGTATGGTTTTTTTGACGCTCCTAAATGATTTTTATAGAAGCACAAAAAAATCGAAAAGAAGGATCAATTATTTTATTGGTGATTTTTTTTGAGCAACTTTTAAAATTATTATTAAATCATTTATTAATTGGACCACAGTTGTATTTTATTATATTGCATAGTATGCAAAATCAGTAACACTTGCAATTAAATATCATTTATATTATGCTGAAAATTCAAAAATTATCTGTTTGCGTGTATGTTTTGTTTTAAATGCATTTGAGACTAAATGCAATTTATTGTAATATCAATTTTTTTAGTATTGTACTTGCAGTTGTTACACTGCTACAAATCTTATTATTGTCTTCATATACAAAATATATTGAATTACATACATTCAACGATATGACGTTATAAAATAAGTTGTCGACGTGTTAAAAGCTAACTGTTTGATGTTTTGTAAGTGTTTATATAGATTATCTAGATATGATGATTAAACGATATCAGCTTATAAATACCAATCACATTTGATTGTATTGTTGGTATTCTTTATACATCAAATTCATTTGCATTTTGATTGCTATTATAATTGTTTCTCTTTATGAAGTGTTGAACCCTTTATTTAAATATCAAAAAGTTTTTTTTTCCTTTGAATCAAATTTTTTGATAACACAGAACAAATATTAGTGACATCCATACAAAGAATGGCAAATTCTTGGATACTTATTTATGAATAAAATAATAAGTTTTCTCAGTGGATGAAAAAAAGGTGACAGGATTTAATGAGATATTTTTGTTCAAAATAAATAACCTTGTTTATTTTTTAATCTTTTTAGTTCTCAAACCACATTAAACGAACCTAAATAAAAAAGCTGTGAATTCATAATTAGTTATACTTGTAAAAGTACATGAAATAAAAAAGCAACTCTTTATTTCCCTTTTTTATTTTATTTTTGCATTGAAAATTTCATTTATATGCATAAATGACGACACCCTTATGTGTAATACGCAACACCTAGACAAGTATAAAAACCTTTGATTATTCTCATGTTTTCAGCATTCTATTACAGTTTTTTTAATAAAAAAAAATGTTGATATAAAAAAAAGTGTTATGAAATTGTGTAAAAATATTTTATGAAAAATATTATGAATTATTTAGCATTTAATTTAGCTCGAAAAAAGAAGGTATGACTTTAATGTCTAGTCTTTACATCTAAGAAGATGATGTAAAACGATCGATTTTTCTTTTTTTGACAAAAAGAAGATAAAAAAACAAAGGGGTTACTGACATTTTATTACATTTCTTTTTTAAATTAACTGTAGTTTTCATTATTATTGTAAGGATTTTGTCCCAGTGTGCCTCTCTAATAAGAGAGAGCTGCACTGAAACAAAATCCATTTCTCTCACGCACACACTTACGCAATTCTTGAAACAATGTTCAGTTCTATATAGGAAGTTCTAGAGATCGGTCGTGGATTTTAAAACCTTAAAATTAAATAAAATTAAAAGTACTTAAAATTAAAATAAAACCTAATTAAACTAAATAAATAAATAGAAAATATTGAGTGGACATAATAAGACATTTAAAATTAATAAAACAATGATAAAACTTAAGACTAAGAAAGTGATTACATTTAAAAACAATTAGATAATAAAATTAAATAACTTCCACACGTGTTTTGTTCCGAGTTCCATTTACCAGAACCCACGAGGTCAGGATAGTCTGACAAATTGGCATCCCTTGCAGAGGTAAATTGGAAATTTACCTCGGAAATAAAATATAATTTTATGAAAAAAAAACATATACAAAAATAAAAAGAAACCACGTGCTCACAACATAATAAAAGACAATACAGTGTGACGTATGCGAGTTACAAGGGAAGCACGTGGAGTGAAAAACTTATTTATTTAAAAGAACACAACGTGGTTTGAATGACTTTTAGTAATTTGGAATTTTAATTGAAATTTTGAAAAAAAAAAAACATAAAATATTAAATAAAAAATTAAAGACATAAAGAAGTAAACAACTACAGGGTATCACGTCAAAAGTGTAACAACACGTGTTGAAGAAAAACATAAAAAAAGTGAAGTTAAATAAATTGTTCCCTCTTAAAAATTAAACATTTTATTTTCAAATAAATTTTAAATGATTTTTAAAAGAAGAGAAAGAGAAGCCCTTTTTAAAAACTAAGACTGGAATTTTTTTTTAAACCTGGAATTAACGGCCGAGGGGGAGTAAGGTTCGGTAAAATGGAAAAATTAACAATATCGGACACAACAACTATTGAATCCCTTCCGATCCCATCTAACGGAACGTTGGCGGATCCAGTCACTCCGTCATGGGAAAACAAATTTAATAGAACCTGGAGAACAAAGGGCGGTCGGACCGTTAAGCCAGAAAAATTGGATGTGTTCTTTACACCACGATATGAGAACACCCGTGTGATTCCGAAGCAGTCTAAGGAATCACGCAGTAGGGTCCTATATCCCAAGACCCAGCAGCCTCTCATAGGGACCCAGACCCGATACAGCAATGATGTAGCTCGAAAACTGCAAGGATCAGTCGAAAAGGAGCAGGTCTCGTGGAATACTATACCTAGAGAGGAAGAAAACGATGAAGCATGGGATATAGTAGAGAATGCTGGAAATAATTATAAGTCATGGAATTCAAGAGAAATTAAGTTAAAACCGATAATCGCAGAAAATTTAGCACAAAATCTGATACTAGGGTTCGACGTTTGGAAAGCAGCAAAGTTTAAAGTAGTGGATGAAACGGACAAACAAGTGTTGGCGGACCAGTCACCTTGTTTAACGGAAACCCACCTCACTACACTAAATAATCAAGTGTTGGCGGACCAGTCACCTTGGTTAAGAAAAACTCAAGTCGTACCCCTAAATACAGTTATTAAAAACAAAGTTGTACCCCTAAATAAAGGTATTGAAAATAAAGTTGTACCCCTAACTACAGTAATTAAAAGGAAAGTTGTACTTCTAAATGCTGCAAATAATTACCAAGTGTTGGCGGACCAGTCACCTTGGTTAACGGAACCAGATGGAGATTCAAAAACAAAAGGAACCTAGCTATTTTCAAACTTACCTTATTATAGAACAACACGTCAAAGAAGAGTGAAGGAAATGAAAACAAACTGCGAAGCAGTTAAAAACAACTCAATTTACAAAATTTAACAATTAAAAATAGATTTAAAAATTAATGATTAGAATTTAGGTAATAAAACTAAATAAGGGACAGACAGATAATTCAAACGAACTTATATGTAAAAGATTAGCGAAGTGTGTGAAAAGAATTTTGAATTTTTCTCAATACGAGAAACTTGAGCAAAAGTAAAGGGGGGAATAAAATAGCAAACAATGTTGTGTTACGAGTGAGCGGACCCAGTTCCTCGATAACTTACATGATTGTTTTGTAGAGCGATTAAAGAAGCGGGTTCGCATTCGAGGGCGAATGTTGTCCCGCAAGGGAATGCCATTTGTAAGGATTTTGTCCCAGTGTGCCTCTCTAATAAGAGAGAGCTGCACTGAAACAAAATCCATTTCTCTCACGCACACACTTACGCAATTCTTGAAACAATGTTCAGTTCTATATAGGAAGTTCTAGAGATCGGTCGTGGATTTTAAAACCTTAAAATTAAATAAAATTAAAAGTACTTAAAATTAAAATAAAACCTAATTAAACTAAATAAATAAATAGAAAATATTGAGTGGACATAATAAGACATTTAAAATTAATAAAACAATGATAAAACTTAAGACTAAGAAAGTGATTACATTTAAAAACAATTAGATAATAAAATTAAATAACTTCCACACGTGTTTTGTTCCGAGTTCCATTTACCAGAACCCACGAGGTCAGGATAGTCTGACATTATTATTGTAATTACTGTGCATTTTATATACATACAAAAACAAATGCATTTTAAATGTACTATTTGAAACGTCAATTTTGTGTTATAAGTATTCAATGTAGATTTAAGGTAAATATGGCTATAATGGTCATTTTATGTGTTATGGTCTTATTATTTTTTATGAAAATACATTAAAATGCAACATTTGTTTTAATATTTTTGGCTTTAACCAAATGGACCAGTGTTTTTTATAGCTATTAATGTTTATAGTAAAGTTTGAGAAATTATCTAATATTCATACATTGAAGAGAAATCGATGATGTTTTGCATTTCCAATAAAATATGCATTTCAGATTAATTGTGTGTTGTCATCAAAAAAGGGTTGATTGTTTACGATTGGTAAAATATTATAAACAAAAAGTCGTTATGATAGACATTAAATAATATTTACATAATAAATTTGCATTTCAAGGTATATTAATGACAGAAAAGCAAGTGAAAATGAAAACATTTCCCTTGTTGTGCTGATGATCATAATTTTTATTAGTATATTGACCATCAATTTTATATTAAATGAATATGTTTTAAATTTTATTAATGTTTCTTGTTCAGTGTGATGCATTTAAAATTTCCCAACTGCCTTTTGCGTAAATGAAAATTTATATAGTAGTGCGCTTTTACCAGCTATGATAATTATGATTTAATTTATTTTTGATAAACATAAGCGTATGCTAAATAAACGACAGATGATTGACCATTTTCAGATCATCATAAAGCAATATTTAAATTGTAAATGCCCCTCATTACTGTTGTTTTTATTATTGTCATGCTTGTTTGAATGGGAGGCTTTTGTTTGTTTTAACTGTATTATTTGGTAAATACTCTTCTTCTATAAATATCCAATATATTTTATGATCAAAGGTTATAATGAAAATTAAAATAAAATAAATGTTAATTAAATTTGAAAAATATCAGTCAATTTCTACCATGATTTACTTTAAACACTTATTATAATGAAAATCATAACAATAACAGTAGCTATTACTCAAATCACTTCATAGTATAAAAATCATTAACAAAATCTTACATCTTCATTCAAAAATTAATCTGTCATTTTTGAGTTTAGTATACTTAAACTAATATCTTGTTAAAAACCATTTTTTAATCTTTGCAAATGTAATAATAAATAAATCACATCAAAAATAATGCAATATTATAAACTTAGAGAATAAAACATTGATATTGCGTGTAGACTTTTGGTTTTTTCTTTGCTTATTGTTAAGTTTTTAGTTTTATATGAAGTTAATTCGTTTAGAAATGAGTTTTTAAAAGCATCAACAATGAATTAATGTAAATTAAAATGTGTTAACATGCAATTTGTACAAGTTTACGATAAGCATTTATTTATGAATTAAGATTAAATTTTGTATGTTCAGAAGGTTTATTTGTAATCATAATATTTTCTTAAATTGAAAGGCTCAAAGTAAAATTTGAGAATCTAAGTACTATAATTCTGATAAAAATAAAAATTAAATCAATAAATTTTTAATTAAAAATCAATTGTATATTTGAACTATAGTTATATTTGTTCTGCCCCATTTATATAATAATTGTTTACTGATAAATTTATTCATTTGAATTCAAAATGCGTGTTACAGTTCAATAGTTGTAACATTTTTATTGTAGCACGTTATATTATTTTTCCACGATGCTCTTACTTGGCCGTACAAATTCACATGGCTATTATTTAAAAATTAAATTTATAATTATTTTATGCAATAAATAATTGAACTTGCACAATTACAGCTACGTATTTGATCATTATGAATAATAAAAACAAATTTTATTTTTAAAATAGTACGATTTTCTACATGAAAATAATTATAAAAGGTTAACATAAATTAATTATTTAAGTGCACTTTTATGTTTAATGTCGAACTATCACGTCCAAGTTTCAGAATTCAAAATGGAACACTCTTTTCTTCTATAACTCACTTGAAAAAAAAAAATAATCTTTTTCGATAGTTTTACTTGCAAAAAAATGTTTGCCATCACTTTACACAAAATATTTGATATACATTTAGTAATATAAAATTTAATTTGTATCATACTCAATCGATCATGTAAACGTTTTTTATTCTTCTTTGTTCAACTTAAATGTAACATATTGCGTGCAAAAAACATAAAAATGCATTTATGATTCGTATAAAACAAAAGTCCAAGAATGGTGCTTACCGAGCGGCGTTTCATGTGTGTATATTAAAAGTTATATTTAATGTACACAACAATAAAATTCATCATGCTGTGAATGTAGATTATCGTATATAAAATGTATGTTATTCAATTTTTAAGTAAAAAATAAAAAAAAGATATTACAGAAACATCTTAAGGAATAAAAAGTAGATGCACATGTCTGAAAAAATTTTTATTACTGTTTATGTGTTGTTTCATAATAATTATTTTATTTTAGGGTCGCAATTGCTTAATGATGTTTTGTTTTCATAAAAATACAATTTGAATAATTATTGATATATTACTTCAAATAATCAACTCAAAAAATCAAGTCGAAGATGTCATGAAGATAAGTGAACCTCATATTCCGGAAGGAGCTAAAAAGAATCAGTTACTAAGAAAACATATTTTTTGGGGTTTGAATGCATTCCATGAGCTCAAATGAATTGCATGTTAATATTACAAATTTAAAGAAACCAAACATATCCATCTTAAAAGAAAACTATTTCATTTCCGATTCATACATTGTTTAATTCTACATAAAATGCATTTGAATATGATACAAAATATATGCTTGAAAATGAACATACAACTAATTTCTCATATACCTTGTCTATCAGATATTTGACATGTGCATAAAAGTTTCTAGGTTCATTAATAAGTTTCAACATATGAAGAATTAAATGAATATTTATTTGCTTCCTTCCGTAAAAAACATTTTGCTTGAAAATATTATTAAAATAATTAAAAAGTTAAAATTATTTCAAACTCAATGATACAAATTTTTATTCTTTTACTTGCTTTACTAGCTCTTAAATTGAATATAAAATAGTATTGATTAGTTAACGCCTACATTAAGAATTAACTTGATCTCAAGAAAGGGTATCCAACTACTACATTATAATCATTTCTCAATTTTGACATTTATTGACATGATTGAATTTTAATTATATTAGGGTACAACCAATCTTGAGACAATGTTTTTTAATCATATTTTGTATAAAATCCAAAAAAATGCGTTAAGGAGGCAAATGTCACAAACAAATGCTTTTACAACTTCATTTAGCACAAATATATTATTTTCAAATAATTAACATACAAGATATAGAAAAGATTTTGCTTATTAATAGTTTTTTTATGTAATATTTTAGGTAGACAATTAATTCAATACTTATTTTACCACCACATTATTATACATTTAAAAAGAATCGTGCGCGGAACAGTAAAAGGCTGATAAATTATTAATAACTAAGATATGTTACATGTATTTTTGAAATAACAAAAGAAATGATATTTGTAATAACTGATGGTAAACCATGTGTAAATGTAAAATGAAAAACAATAATCATCTTAAATTCTGTGTATGTTAAATTGTAATAATAATTGAAAGAACAAAAAGAGTGTAAAAGAATGGTTTAATAATAAACTGAATTGAAGAAATTGAATAATGGTTCAATCAAAGCATTCTTTTTAAAGATGCTAGATAACTTTTGTTTGAATAAGACCGCGGCGCTTCTATAATACACTCATCGTTGTTCCAATGTAAACAAAAAATAGAAGTAGTCCTAATATGAAATTTATGATAATAATTACTTTGACTTTTAGTTATGGAAATAATTTTAATTGTTCTTTTATTGGCTTTAGAGATTTAGATTTATAAGATGGCTATTTAAGTTAGCACTAGCTAGCACAGAACATCAATCATGATTATAAGTACACTGTAAATGCATTTTCGTCGCGGCTTAAGACACTGTGTCATATTTCACTTTTATAAAGAAAAATGAATTTTTAAGCAGACATCATTAAATTTCCTTAAAATTGTGCTTAACACTTTTTGGCTTCTTTGCAATATGTGCTATGCACGACAGTCGTATTTTTTGATCCTACTATTTCAAGAAATCGCCACCGAAACCTAGCAATAAACTCAAATCGAAGTGACCACTTGAATAACGTGCTTAAAATTAATAAAAAAATTTATTTCAATCTCTCCTTTAGCTAGTTTTCATAAAGAATGGTTCAATCACTTTCGAATATCATTTAATAATAATGATGTTGAAACGATATGAAGTATCAAAATAAATTTGTAAAACTATATTGTTTCATAAAAACGGTAGATCTTTTCAAAGTCATTTGAGTTATAAAGAATATATAAAATTTTATTGTCTTGTCCTGTCTGTTATTGTTAATAATTAACAAAAGATCTAGAGATGGTAATGTAAAATGAAAAAGGTAAAATCAACGCGAGTTTTATTTATGAAATACTCGATACTTGAAGGCAAAGATCAACGAATAAGAAATTCAGAGAAATCAGAAATTGATCAATGATTTAGCAATAATTTCATTTTGCAGAAATGAACTCATTTGAATTATTTTTTGCTTTGATTTTAAATGAAAAAAAAACAGAAACTTTTGTTTTAAATGATTGATGTTACTTATATTTCTTTTATTTCGTTTACGCATTATGAAGAGACACATACAATTTTTTAGTTTTAAAATTGATTTTTAAAAAAATATTTGAAAAACGTAAAAGTGAATGACAAATTTACATTGGAATACTGATGCTTTACTTAAAAGAAAAGAAGAAATAAATTTTTCATTATTACTAAAATCCATATTCATATGGCATGGGGTATAATAATTATAATTTGCAGGTGTTTAGCAAAAATTATTTACAACACGAATACTCAATATTCATTCATTCTTATTTATAAACGTGTCGTGCACGTTATCTATGTATAGGCAGTGGGAACACACAATTAAATAAACTGATAAGAGTTTTTCAAATAGAATGTTCATCTTGTTTTAAAATTAAAACCTTGATTAATTTTCTATATGAATGTACATCAAAGTTTGTTTGATTTCGTTTTCAGTGAATGTTAGAAAAAACAGTAGGTGGTCTAATAATTATTAATTTAGTTGCAAACTTATGTTTGATCTTATTTATTATGTTTATATTTTAGCTTTATATGAGTGCTGCTTAACAGTGTGTTAGTCGTTGAGTTTGAAAATGTAATGCCAAATCGATTATTACGTAAGTGAACCCGAATGAGTTAAAGATAATGCTGGCTTCTTTTTATTTTCATTCATTTAGAATTTTCTTGCAAGTCATTAAGATCTCATTAAAGTTTTGGGTTTAGAACGACAAAGGAGAAAATCTTTTGAATACATCTAGTGTAAAAAAATAAATCATTCGTTAGTATATAGTTTTTTTTATTATAAAAATCTGTACATGCATAAGGTTGGTTTCTGCTAACCCTTCAAATGTTAAACACTGTTTTCATAGAATGTCACAAAAAACTATTTATTAAAAAATTTGTTGAGTCATTTTATAGGATTTCTTTGATTTCCTTCTTAATAAAATTTTGTCACATTTTTTTTTGATTTTCTTTTATTTTGATGTTTTTTATGTTGTACGAATTTGTTATTTATTTTATCAGTATAAATGTTATTGTTAGGTCTTTAATTTAATGTTATTTGTATTAAATATTTTAAATTCATCATTGAACGAACGGTCGATTTTCTTTTTTCTTTATTTACAGATGCTTGTCAATCAAGCCACCTGAAAGGTACAAGAAATTCAAACTATCTAAAGCAATAAAAGACAAATATTTTACGAAGAAAAGCTCTTATAAATATCAACCAACTTTCACGTGAGTACAATATCATCCTTCAAAACAGTAAAATTAAAATTTTAAAAGGGTCAGCATAACTGTTTCAAGAATAAAAAACAACATCTTTGGAGTAGTCGCAGATTCGGGTGTAGTCCAAGTATCATATAAATTTAACTGTATCATTCTTTATAATTAATGTGTTTTTTACCTATTTATTTGGTGTAAATATTTTTTTTTCTCCCTTTCTTTAATAACTTTTATAGTATCTTTTAATATATTTACAATTTTTTGTTAAATATATTGTTATTATTAAAGTTTAAAATGATATTTATTTATAAATTTAAAGTTAAGTTATTGCGTAAAGTCCTTTCGGGTTGGGCTGCACCCGGAATTTGACCCGAAAAGGATGATTTTGTACAACTTTTTAGTTCTTATACTTTTTTTCTTTAATTTTATAATAAATATTGATTTTTGTTATGTGCATGATTACTTTAATACAGTCTAAGTTATATTGCTTTTGGGAAGTTCCTCTACATTTTTCAACGATAACATAAAATACGTATTTTATTACACATGTTCATAATAATCATAAGGTAACATTATATTTATTCTATATCAAATGTATTTATTGTCCTTTTCCATAAGGAAAACATTTTCTTATATCCAATTCTTTTATATTTATATTATATAATTTGAATAATTTTTTTATGATATAATTTGGAAAAATAGCATGAATAGCAGAAAAGAATAAGTATTAGAGGAAAATTTATTAAATTGATTTTTTTTGTTCTTTTTTGAATGCAAAATACAACAATAAAAAAATTGAAAAATTCTGTTGAAACATGAAAATGAAATATAATGTTTCTATTGTTGCAAATACATTTTTTCAACTTTAACCATTATATAACATTATTAAATTAATAATAAGATGCATGAAATATGAAAATATCAGGTTTTCAGATTAAACCATTACTTTTACATATAATAATAAGTCTATATAAAGTAAAAATGATAAGAGAAAAGTTTTCATGAATTGAATTTTAAATAACATGTTTAATGGACTGATTTTTCAATGTCCAACTAAAATGCTCTTGTTTTTTCAAATTCTATCATATGCAGCTATTTAATAATTTTATCATATCAAATGCGTTTGAGATTATAATTTACAATTTTTTTTAACAAATTGTTTACATTTTATTTATTTTTCTGATCACACTTTTAAAATTTTATAAACGAATCTTTTTGCAGCCAAGCGAAACAAAAGTAAATACCAGTAAATCCTTCTTGAATATAAATATGAATAACTGTGTGTTATTATAAGCTGTAAACAATATTTATAAGACATCATCATAAGGTGTATTATTTTGTCAGGAAAATGAAAGAAAATCATATAAATTGGATTTTCATATCGACATTACATTCCCCCTCTTTCATGAAAAAGAAAGAGCATTGCGTAGGGAATAAAATTTATTAAAATGTTTTTTTTTTGCCATAACAATAAAAAAGTCAGGTTCATTTTATTTTCTTTATGTATGATAACTATTTTGTCTAGTAATACAATATTTAAAATAAATTGTTTTATCATATGGAAAATTTTGTAAAAACTCTTTTGCTACCAAGTTATGTGGAAAAATTAAGAAAACAATGAGTATTGTAAAATAGAACAAAATTTTTGGTTTAAGAATTGTAAGTAAGAATTTGCTATTTTTTAAATTCATATTGAATAAAGGTTCTGTATTGCTTTGTTTTTCTGCATGAAAGTCGTCTAATTGAAACAAAAATTATTAAATATTTATTAATTTAAAAAAAAAATTCTCAAATAAATGTTTTTGTACGCATTAAAATAATCATTTATCAAGTGATAAACGAAAGGATAATATAAAAAAATACTAAGCAAATTTGCTTATTCAATTGTTAAATTTACGAGCTTTTTATCCAGAGGGTGAATACGCTAAAAGTATTCACATTACTTATTCGATTCAAATTTCATTTTTTTTTTTTTTATTTAAGTGAATATGTATTAAAAAAAAATAAAATAATAAAATAGATATATGAAAGATCAAAGATGAGCACATTGTTTGCGATTATATTTATAAATATATAGGTAAAAAGGTCCTTCAACAAAAAAAAAATACGGTTGCAATTTATATTTTTCATAAATACATATCAAAGATTTTTTTAATAGTATTGTCATTATTATATTTATTATTAAATGTGTTGAATCATTTTTTTTCTTACGTAATATTTTTTATTATTAAATGTTTATTATAAATATCTATTTTACTTTATCCGTACTAATGCAGATATGTATGTTTTTAAAGTGGTACAAAATGAAAAAGTGACATATGGTGAATATGTTATATTGTATAGTTTAGATAATTATAGTTTTTCAAAATTTTAGAAGACTGTATGGAAGAAGGATTATTTTTTCAAACAAAATGAGCTTTTTAAGCACACTAAACATATCATATAATATCAAGTATAATCGTCACAGTTTTAATATTGAATGAACTACCTCAAAATAATAATAGTAATAATGATGATCATAAGTACACGTAGAGTAAAGAAGATGGAAAATAGGAATTAAATTTTCTATGCTACCACATCGTTTTACATTCCTCTTTATTTATTATTCATAAAGATTAAAGAAAATATAATAATAATGCACACTAATAACATAAAATGTGGTTCAGTGAACAGATGAGACGCACTTTTATTTATAAATTATATTTCCATCTTTCTGTGTGTGAATAATAAAATATCATATTTTTGTACACGTATACCTTGGAAGATTTTTTTTTAAATTACAGAGATAACTTTCAAAAGTAAATACAATACCAAATATAAAATTTTTAACTCTCATAAAAAAAATTATCACATAGTCGAATGATACGAAGAAATTTCGAGTTATTTGACAAAAATGATGAGCGTTGACATCATCGTAAAATGAGCATATAAATATTTAATTCCTTTTAAATTTAACTTACTTTTTAAAATTATACACATTGAACAAACTCTAACTGGTACATCTGTTTGTATGTCTCGGTGTTTTCACTTAATTTTAATGCTTTCCCTTTTTCATCAACTGCCAAAAATATATATTAAATTTTTACAAAACAAGCATCAATCATCGAAAACAATATTCGTGTACTGTTTATAAGAGTGTCCGGAAAATCCCAATTTCCTTTTTTTATATTTCTACTCGTAATTTGATTATTATTTTATTCAATAACTTTTTTTAATATTGTATATTTATATGATAATATGAATTTAACACAATAAATAATAATTTTCCGATCAGCAGAACATTTGAATACACATGTTTTACGGTTAACATGGTTGAAAAAAACATCATTTAAAAAAAAATGTATGCAAATAACTTTTCATTCCCTGTCACTTTTTTTCGAAACCTATTGTTTTGAAAAGTAATTTTCTTTACATTGAAAAACACCGACAGCAGGCAGCAAAAGCATTAAACTCATCATTTTTGTTCTGACATGTATAATGTAAATAATATTTTAACGATAACAACTAATGGAGATTACAAGTAGTAAAGCTTTTATTTTTTTATTCGTTTCGAAAAGTCAAAACAATTACAGTTTGTCGTAAGATATGATAAGTTAAATAAAAATGTTTGGTTACGGAAATGACAATCCCCGAATAGCTTATTCTTCGCGTGTTAATACACAAAAATAAAAAGATAACAAAAACCAAATTTATTTTCTAACCCATTTCCTTAGTTTTTCCTTTCATGATTTTTGTCGTTTTCATAACAAATAAAATGGGGATCCAATTTATATAACACACAGTCATACAACAATTTTTGGTGTTTGCCAAAATTAACTTTGATTGCTTTTTAATTTATTTCTGCTTTATATATACATGTATAATATGCATTAGTATCGCTTGTCCACAAATGTTTCCCTTTTATTTTTTCCAGTTCCTATATTTTTTTGGATATAGCAGAGTGAAAATTTTCCCCCAAATATATCCTGTTGCACATTTTCGTCTGATCAATGTTTTTTTTTAAGTTGTCCATTTAACAACTCACGCAAAATAAATTACTGTGTGACAATGAGCCGTAGGGAATTTGTTAACACACGTTAATAAGAGTATATTTCATCAATTCGTGGTAATTAATGACCTTTTAGTGATAATTGTTTGAAATAAAAATACTTTGTGATCTTCTTTCACATCTTTATCATTAAACTTATTGACCATTGAATATTTTTAATGTTGACCATTGAATTGATTTAAGCAGAATTTTAGATACATCATTTTGAAAATATAAAAATATAACCGCTATATCTTCTCAATCACATATATTTTTCACATATCACATAAATACTGCAAAACTTCAAGATTTTTAATTCTATGATTTCACATGTGTCTTTTAATTCAAATGCGATCCTAATCAAAACCATTCTCAAGATATTATGCGTGTATGTTATTTGTAATGTTACAGTAATAAATACGTACATCGTATATTATTCAATAATAATAATAATTTTTTCATTACAAAGTATTTTATTCAACAATTTTTTACGTATATGCCTCTTTTGTCTGTTTTCTCTTCAAATGTGTGCTAATTCTCTTTTTGATAAATCACTCATGTGTTAAATCCTTTATTATTATTACTTTTGTGTCATCTTTGTTTCATTCAAAGAAAATGTGTGATGTTTTTGGAAATGGGAAACAAATGAATACTATTTAATGATGATGGTAATTGATAAAGAAAATCAGCAGAAATTTGATATTTTTGTTTATTCAAAAGAACAAAATATGAAATACTCGCACTTTCTATCAAGAAATCAAAAAAGAAATGAAATATTGTTAATGTAACAAACACCATTTCAACCCCTTATTCTTTTATTTGAATGATAGTATTAATTTATGTTATGTTTAAGATACTGTGATATATGAATAAAGTTTGAAGATTTTGTATGAAACATTAAAAATATAGATGTGTGTTATACCTCACATAAAATTTGAATTAAATATAGTGTTTTGTAATTTAGCGTACAATACAAAAATAATTTTGTTCTTGTAAATTCAGAGAAATAGAAAACAGTTTTTTTCGAAAAGTTCTCCATTATTTGATATTCAAAAGTATTATTAGAACTTTACACATAAGAAGCATTTTTACTTTGATCAAAGAATGTCTAAATTGTTCGACTTTTCACATATAATTTTAATGTGCTGAAATATTTTCAAAATATATCATTTTTACTTCTATAAAACAAAATTACAATTAAAATCTTGCAACAATGACATTAATGAAATATTTTGATGTTTACTTTTACCTATATGATAATTGAATTTTTTTTACATAAAGAGGGGTAGAAATACTTGTTTAGCAAACCATGCAAAAAAAATATATAATTTAGAAACTGCAACAGTCTAAAAAGTGTATTTACGAAGAGTAATCTAATGAAAAATAACACTCTACAATAAATAAAAAAAGTATCTGGACTCGATTTCACGTTTAAATTCAAATAAAATAACCATAGAATTATGGATTTTTGGCTGATACAAAAGTAAAATTGTATTCAGCAAAATGAAAATAACTTTGAGAAAGTTATTCCGTGGTTATATTTATATTTAAATGCAACCATACAAAAACAGTCTCAATTAACAAAAACTATCTACAAAACAACTTGTCTTCTTTTCATTATTTCGTGGCTTTTGTAGTTCTTGAGATAACTTAAAATGAGTAAGAGCATGTTTTTTAATTTATTCGATCACAGATGACAAAATGTGTCAAATAAATGGACATTTTTAAAAATTCATAGCTCAGCTATACGACCCGATCTTTAAAAATTGTAAACGCCAACATATTTTTTTTCCCAGAAATTCAAACTATATTCAAGTCCAAATACTTTTTTCATTTGTTGTACTGTGTTTTATTTGCAATGATTTTTTAATAATTTAACTTTTATCAGATCAGAAGTTCAAAAGTAACTCAAGAATCGTTTACTCGAGAGAGTTTCAGTCATAAGTATTGGAAATAACAACTGAAGATAATTTATTATCACTCATTTGTTTGCAAATTGTGCACGAAAATGGTTTTTGATAGCTTTAACATTATTTGAAATAGTTTAATTTCCAAACTTCTAAATAAAAAAAAAAATCAGTTAGGAACAAGCAAATTGTTAAAATTCTAAGACATTATAATGACATTTCTATACAATTAATAAGAAAAAAGATACACATTCCATATAAAACCATATAAATCGAACTCAGTCCCATGAAATGCACTGATCTATATCGTCCAATGGTTTTATTTTTATGTAACGATTAGATCAACTTTTATTAAGTATTCTAATACTTTCTCATAACTCTACTTATCTAATTGCCACAAATGAATAATATATTTCTTATATGACTAATTACCTTCTCATTTATTTTTTTTTTTTGAACAAGCATTTAACTTAAGCAGCTGTATCTATTATGTTTTTATGATGCTTACCGATATCTATTGTTTTTATTTTTAATTAAAAAAGTGGCTGAAATGGTCAAAACAATTCAACATTAAAATCTAAATGTAAGTCGTACCCTTTTATAGTGTAATATTATATTCTATTGCATGAAAATCATACGATGTTTGTTAAAAATCTGGTTCATATTACAAGTCTCTAGTATTTATGTATTGAGAGAAAATTATGTTACAGGTACACATGCTACTTATTCACTTGTTTTATTTTTTTTTTGTATTGTAGATGGGCCAGATTTCAAAATGATTAATTAACTGAAGCATATTTAAGATAATTTTTCATTTTGTGTTGTAATTCTATTCGGATTGAATAATCCGTTTATATTTTTATTTTAATTTACCATGACTATACTATAGGATTTTAATGGTTTGTTTTGATTATATTCAACAATATAACATTGTTCTTTGTCTGCTCCGATCTTGATCCACTCTATTTTTTGTAAAACATTTACAAATAAAAAATTCACTATTGTGATCACCTTGTCCGTCTGCACACCAAAATCATGGTTAATGCATTTTTGGAGCAAGACAAGTTTATTGAACTTAAAGATGAAAATAGGAACAATTAAAAGGTGAGCAAAATAGGTGAAAAACCCTAGAAATTTAACATTAAATTTTTCCTGCTACTTTTTTTCCTAAATGCGCTCGATGAAGAATACATTTGTTAATAAGGTATAAATACAAAATAAAAAACAACGGATTTATTTGTATCGAATTGGCTCCCGTGTGATTTTTTAATGATCAAGTATCTTTTTATGTTTTTTTTTTTATTGAAATAGAATTAATTGCTGTGGAATGGTAGTCAGTGTGAGTCTGACAAATGGTAATTTATGATTTGTTTAACTTTTTTCAGTTTTATACGTTCTATATGATAAAAGTAAAACAGGGCGCCAATCTAATTTGATTTGTATTTAACTTTACAATTAGTGTGCACAAATTCTTATTTTTAAGTAATTGCAATAATCATAATGTATTTTATTATCTTTCTACATTTAATTTATTAGTTTTACAGTTTTAAATGTTATGAAAATATTTAAAAATTGATTAATAAAAATAAGTAGGATAATCTTTATGTTTAACTTAAATGAGAAGTATTTCTCTAAAAATGGGTTTCTTGTTATCAAAAGACAAGGAGTACTTGTGATGTAGAATCAAATAACTGTTACCCATCAATTATAATTGTTTCTTATAAAGAAAACTTAAAATGAAACTTTTGACACAGTCCAATTCAAAAGTATTAACTTTCATATCCATTGAATTCTGAAAAGCAAATTATTAAAATACAAAATTTATATTTTGAATCCTTTGATCCGGAAATCATCTTTTACATTTATTAAAATTTTATTAATTTCACTTTTGAGTTGTTTATTATTGAATTAGAAGAACAATATACGTATACAGTCATAACCTCTTGATGGAATGATAAAAAACTCTTAAAATACACAGAATGCTGAAAACGAAATGAAGTGGATTTTATTTATTTGTTACATTATGATTATGAAGCTCTTTAATATATTTGATTTTGGCGTTTGTCTTATGCTGTATAGATTTACAAGGATATAAATTACTTTTACAAACTTTGAATAAGAGTCATAAGCAAAAAGAAAAACTCGCAAATACACAAGAGACGATAGATTGGAATGGGGAATTCTTATTAAATTTAGCAATAATTAAGATATTTATTTGTATCAATTACAATCCATTAACTTTTCTTCAAAAATTTTAAAATATAATAAGAGCATAGCAACGAGTAAACAATGATGAAAATTTCATGTTTATTAATATCTTTATATTTTGTTTAATAAAAATATGAGAGCAAAAATAAAATGAAACAATTATTGTCATATGATATTTGATACTACAAAGAAAGTAAAACCTTTTTAAAATCTTTGTATGTCAATAAAATAAATATCATTACAAACATATATCAAGCATTTAAAATGTAAAATTATGAAAACGATTGATGTTTTAAACCTAAAATTTAGTGGATGCTTCTTATAAATAAAGATAAGGTCTATTTAAAGTAATAAAAATGCTCCTGTTAAAAGCTGTTCTTCAATAACTTTGAAATTAACAGAGCACTATTTTGGCATTTTATCTCTATAAAATACTAAAACAATAGAGAAAAAACTTGCGTTTCAAAATAAAACGATTTATCAATTGAATATATTTCAAAACTAATCTAATTTCCTCTGGGAAACATTCATACCCATTTCAATAAATAAAATTGATCACTCAACTGCTTTGTTTTTTTTTATTACCATACAATATAAACATTCATTCTGATTGATAACATTATGACATGCTATCCGAGAACTATTGATTCATTTATATATATTTATCGTCTATTCAATATTATTAATACTTTTATGATTATTAATATTATTGGAGAATATGGTTTTATTGTGTTAAAGCAAAGTAAAATTAAAGTAACGAAAATTTATAAATTTTTCCAATTTGGTCCTTTTTGAGAAATGTTTTTATAAAAAAAAAAATCAGAGGACATATCGTGAATATTCACATTTATCAAATTGTATTAACTCAAGATTTTTATTGGAATGCCCTCTGTATAATAAAAATAAGCATCTTCGATATTATTTGGACCTGTAAATTCAATTATCTTTGCATGATACGACGTGTGATACAAGGAGCGAAATTGAATGCCATAAATTTTATTGTGAGACATTGGTGTTAATGCAAAGTTTATTGTATAAAAGATTTACCTATCGTGTTTTTTGCTTGCCTAGCATTTCTATTAAGAGTAAGTCTATGAGATAAAATTTATAGAATAAATTCGTACTAATAAAAAAGAAATAAGCAGAGAGAAAAGAAAGTAATGTGATTTTATTTCATTTTCTTACTATTATTGTTAGTGTTTAACAACATATAATTTTAATACTTTTGATGATTTATATGACAATTATGTTATGAAACTTTTCCGTGATATTCTATTTTTATTATTATAAAACATAAGATAACGTGCAAACACCCTTGTTTTTTTCTTGTAAAACGTTAGCGCCTCATTTAGGAATAATAATTCAACCGATATTAATTATTAACAACTGAAAAGGCAAAAGATGTAGCAAATCAATTTGAATATACTTGCAAACAGAATAAGTTAGTATATAAAAAAATTTACATAAAATTTGAAGATTTTTATAAAAGCCACAAAAAACTCACTATTATCGTCAAAATGGGAACAATATGTTTCTGAATTTAAGGTAGCGGTAAATGTTCAAAATATATTTACTTTTTATGCATAATGTTATTAATATTTTTTAATCACCCCACCACTAAAGCGGCTATAATTCCCTAATCTCAGTTGCGGAAGAAGACACACAAAAATACAAAGATTCTATTGTAAAAATTGTGATTAATATTTTATTACTGTTTTATTGTTTTTTTTTCTAGGGTAATGAATGTGTCAAAGACTCTGCAATGTGAAAATAAAAAAAAATATTAAAATGATATTAGATTCAAGAAAAAAATTAATTAGTGAGTTAATTCCCAAAGAGGAGACCGTAAAAAAAATTATGAATACTTGTATAAGAAAACATGATAAAGAGTAGTATGAGAGGGTGAATTACATTCACTGTAAAATTTTAAAGACTCAGGTGTGAGTTGTCCATTTTTTTATATATTATTCATTTTAATAGTAATATTCTTTTATGAAAGACGCATAGCAATATTTTAAAAACCATTTTACATAAAGAAATACAGTTTCAAAATAAAATCTAAATTTGGTTCTAACTTGTTAAATTAAATCGTGTTTTTGGAGTGTATTGACTACTTACTTCTCTTATGTGATAAAAACGAAATCGTTATGCTAGTAATGTAAAGCCATTATCATTTAAATCATTATTGTAAAATCTTACTTTAATTCTGTTTTTTTTTGTAATATCTTTTTATAAAGAAGTCACTAGTATTTAATAATACATTTTAATAAAATAAATAAAACTGAAAAATGTGGTCAAACACAAATTCATTTGAAAGAGATAATGATTTAACTGGGTATACCTTGCACTAAGCTAAACAAGAAGGCGCTTTAAACTGTTTACATCTTCATTACAATTAAAATACGAAAAATAATAAGAACGACAAAACACTATCATCATAATCTTTTGTAGAAATCACACGATAAATGAAACAATGTTCTTATTGTTTTACTTTTTTGATTTGAGAATGTATGTTATTGCTTTGTTGGTCCGATTCAGACATGAACTTTTATCGTATTTATTAGGTTTAAATGTTTCAATTAAGAACATTGTCTTTCTTATTAACAATAACATGTTGTTTTCTCATTTTTTATAAGAGAAACTCAGAAGTCCCTAAATTGAATTTTTTAAATTCCTTTAAACATGAAAGTTGTTAACATGTTAATACAATGCAAATAAAGACAATTACATATATATTAATGTCTATAGAAGATTCTTTTGGGTGCCTTACTAAAAGTGCACGTAATACTTTAATGAACAAAAAGTTAACAATAATGAATTTTATCTGTAATTTTAAATGTAAGCTTTATTTTATCACATAAATTATCCACTATTTATGTGTAAAATGCTGTTCTCTTTATATTACTGATACATAAACATTTCCTTTCTAATTTTATAACTCAATTTGTTATTCTACAATTTAAAATATAGAAAAATTTCATAAGAACCCTTCAAATAATAAAAACAAAATTCAGTACAGTTTAAATACTTAAAAAAACTGATAAAAATGTAAATTAAAAAGAAAACAGAATTACAATAATAAGGTGCAAAAGCAAATTCAACAGACCAAAACGAAAAAGCAATAGTAATTATGTTAATTTAATGTCATCTCAGATGTCATCTAATACGAATGTCTTTTACGTCTTTTAATGTGTTTCTATGGAGTTATGGTTGTTATTATGAAAAAAATCTTTAATAATATTACATTATATATCTGTTAAACGTCTCTTTAGAACACATTTTTCCAAAAATGAGTAATATTGAGTATTGTGAGGACTAATGTCGTCTGTCTATGATTATTACCAAATTTTTGTAAAATAATCACATATAAAATAAAATGGCTCATGGTAACGGCGATTAAACTGAATTTAAAATTGTAAATAAAAAATTCTTGAGCACCTTAATTAAATAGTATTGAAAAATATTAAACAAAAAGAAATATCTTTGTTTGTTTTAACAAATTTTAATTTTTGCGACAGCTCTTTCTACAGCTTAACATTACAACAGACCTAAGTACCCACAAAATAATTGAAAAACTTTAACATTATATACTCTTGTTTAAAAAAAAGATTCTTCTGATCCATCAAATAAAAGTAAATTAACTCTGGAAATATGCTCATGTTTATCATTTTTAGAATTCTTGTAGTGTACCAGCAAAAAATATAATTAAATGTTATCCTAAAACAGATGCATTTAAAGTTTAATACTTTTGTTCTTAAAAAAATTCTATAAGTGACCCTTAATCAATTTCTAATTTTAAACTTGATTAACATTATCTTGAAACATGTGCGTCGAATCACCTTTTTATGTTTGCGGCATATTAAAAAATACAAATTGAATTCGTTTATTAAAAAATAACATTTAAGTATGGTGCAATGTGTTGTCTTTGACAGATTTTTTTTTCGAAAGATAAGACATCAGAACAAAAGTACATATGATGATGATGGGAAGGAGTGTTTTGTAAGTGTGCTGAATGATTGATGATTTCTAATTTGTAAAAAGAAATCTGGAACACTAAGCTTCATTTATGCTGACAATAACTTGATAAATAAATTTGTATTTTGAAATTTTGAGAAATTGTTGAGTGATGATGAATAACTAATTATTTATTTATTTTTTTTATATTTTCTTATTAAAGCAAATCAACTTCATTAATTTTTAAAAAATATTCTTGAAGGGAATAAAAGATCTCGTTCTATAAAAATATGTTGAATTATTTTTAAACTGCAATCTCTTTCTATCAAAGAGATAGATCTTGGACACTTGCTTGACAACTTTATTTTAATCTAGTAATCATTGGAAATGGCTAACCACGTTATCATCTAACGCCAAAATTTCAATGATTGACTTTTATGTTCACCCCTAATGAGCAAATATTTTTTCTAAATGCTCCAAAGTGTACCACAAATAAAATGAAACCTTTAGGTACATGTCGAACTTATGGACATATGAGAAAGTTTGCAAAAATTGAACTTTCCTCAAATCTTGGCATTACAAAATATGAATGAAATTAAAATTTTCTTTAAAAGATTTTATTTAAGCAAAAGAATAAACATCCGTTTGGTTATGATAAGCAAGATGCTAAGAATTATTTTTTTATAAAATTCATGTTATTAAAAAAACAAACATCTATAAAATTATATTTATTTAGAAATACTTTATGAATGAATTGCATTCTTTTGAATAAACTGTACATTAGTAGGCACAGAAAATTAGAGGGCAATTTTTTCTTATAAAACACAAAAAAAATAAATTATAAATGCGTCAACGTAAGGAATGTAACGATAAGGTTTCAAAAAAATATTTAATCTTATTTTCATCATTTATTATTTGTTCAAGTTAATTAAATATCATAATCACGAAGACAGTAAATATCACGAAAAGAGGAAGAAATTAACTTAATAAAAAAAAGAAACATTTCAAAGGGAGTAGTAAATTTTAAAAAATAATCAATGCTTTAATTAAATGAAAATTTTTCTCAAAATGTTAAATTATAACAAATTGGATGTAAAATAATGTAATATAGATTTCTGGTTTTGAGTTTTTCTTGAATGAACCTTAAATAAATCATAAAATACGTGATTGTGCATTTTAAATTATCGATTTTTCATAAAAGCTTACTCATACCTAGTTAAGAATGTTTTAAATATTCCAGTATGTTTTATTGATAAATAAATTTTATGATACAATTCAAGTAATATTTAATCAGAACATCGACCTTCTGTACCATCACCCTTCTTCCTATACAAGCTTTTTGGTACGCATAATTACATTGGAATTTACTTGTTAAAATGATGTTAAACAATATTTAAAGTCTAGCATAACATTATAAAATCTGTGAAACACAACAAAAGACGTATCCTTTTCCAAAAGAAACATTTATATTATCTGCTGAAGACAAAAACTTTACTTTAAATAATTTAATAAACGTGTATGGGACTAGACACCATGATAAACTTTTATTACATAATCATAACATCGTTTAGAAATATTATATTCAATATTCAAAAATTTAAGAAGTATAATAATTAAAATTGTAAAATCACCTTCTTCCCGTCGTTTATTTGTATCGGAACAATATATCGCCCCTTTTCAATTAATGACATAGCTTTGAATTCTTAGATTTAACCTTTTTTAATAAATATTATATTTTTGTCTGCAAATTAAAAAAAAAATATATATATATTAATGTAGAAAGAAAGTAGCGGTTAGATTTTTTTGATGAAACCCCTTTATTTTTGTATCTAGATCAATAGAAGAACATTCATTTAATCTCAATCATGATAAGAAATGTTCTAATTATTACAAAATTGTTTTTGAAAATTAATGAAGAAACAATTTAATGATTTTTTTAATGAAGCTCATTTTTCGAGAGCCTTTTTGTTATTTTATGTTTAAAATTTTTGTTAGATGTTGAATTTTTATTCATTCAAAACTGCATTTAAAATGTAATTGAATAATATTGACAATCAAGCACGTCTTTGAAGCTTTGATAATCTTACATTCTAATGATATTTAGTTGTGAACGTACAATAAAAGTTATATCAAATATCTTAGTGCTCTAATGTGAAAGTATGATGGTACAGTATTTTTCTTTGTTATATCAGAATAAAAGATTTTTTTTCTTCAAAATTTTGATACCATCATTATTGATTATGCATGATGTTTATACGGGATTAAAAGGGATATGAATAAAATTGCCAATGACTCAAGTGAGTATTTGTGTTGAAGGACTAAAAAATTATGTTTGTGTGATCATGACGTATCATTTTTTTTTCTTACAACCCTTTGTTATTATTTTATATTATAAAAAAATATGATGGCTTAGTTGTCGTGTTATTATTTTTAATGATTTTAAAATGTTCTTTGTTTGTATAATTATGAATTATATCAAAGATGTTTTGGTTTTCTTTTCTAAATATGTAAATTTGATTTCAAAATTACTTTTTCATTTTTAGAACAAAATTAATTTATATGAACCAAATCAAACGTCCGGACTTAATAATTTGAGAGATTCATAATTTTTTTTTGCATGAAAAACTTTACATGATTTTCCTTTTATTAGAACTGAATTCCCGCTGTGCTATTTAATGCTCATTTTTTATTTTATTTTTTTATTATGATATGCCGCACCTTCATCATCTATAAAAATCTTTGTAAAGGAAACAAACTTGTATTGATATAATTTATCCAATGTAAAAGAAAAAAATCATTAAATGGCCCCTTGTTTTATGTTTGATCCTATACAAATTTTTTTTTCTCTTTTATTTCTTTCTAGTAGTAGCACAATTTATCATCGTCCTGGGGCGCGGTAATGTATCAATATTTATAAAAATTGTGTTTATATTTCCAATTTTCTTTAAACTTTTTTTATAAAAAAAATTATAGATCTAAGAGAAATAAATTAAAATGTATTTCAATTAAAAAAAAAAAGTGAAAAATCGTAAGCAAATATTTTTTTAAAAATTTCCTCGAATTCCGGTACGTCTTGTTTTAGGGATCTGTTAATTAAAATTATACGAATATTTTTTTAATGAAATGTTAATACGGTTCTTGGATGATACAACAGAAACACATATATATATATAACAAACCCTTTTAAGTAAATTAAGCATTTTTGTTCCGGAGTTTCTTTTGTAATTATAAGCCAAAAAATATCTGCGAATGACCATTTTAATTTAAAAATAAAATATTTTGAATAAACTTTAATAGAGACCTCCCAGAATGCACATAAAACATTTATTAGAATTTTACAATTTTTATTAGATGGTTAATTTCAATAATACTGCAACATGTTAATTAATTTCAAATAGTAAAACATATTCATTTTATGCACACAAATAATTTGCAATAAAAGTGAAAGAAGAATATTTAATAGGAAGAAATATTTTTGAATTCTATTTTTAAATTATGGTGCGGTTAAAGCATTAAAATAAGTTTATACTTTCGATAAATTTCGCAATTTATTTCATTTCCACAATTGATAAATATAAAAAAAACTAACAGATATTTTTAAAAAATAAATTTTCTTTAAATGAATAATTATGGTTTAGAAAAAAAATTTTAATCTAAAAAACAAAATACATTTACTCTTGCATATAAGTCAGATAAGCACAAGTGTAAGCTAAAAAATGCAAAACACATTGTGGTAAATGAATTTAAAATCATTACCTAAAGCTGCTTTTATATAATTTAATTTAATTGAATTGAACTAAGCATTCAGATTCCTATAGTCTGTGTTAACATTTAAATATATTCAATACAATGTGGATGTTATTTGTGCATAATAGTAGAAGTGTTGAATTTCATTACAAGTGACGACTGTGCGGTTTTGTGGCCTACAAATACATTTAAACAAGAGCAGTTAATTAGTTTATGGTGAATATCTTTATCAATTATTTATGCACTGTATTTTCTCAACGGTTCTTATGCTGATATGTCCAGTTAATAACAAAATTCCCAGTGCATCCAATTTGTTGTGTATTTTCCGGTGAATAAATAACATAATTGTGTGGTAAATATCGGAATTTGTGAGATTCATTAAACTTATACAAATACGGATATTAGTATTTTCCAAGGATAAGTTAAATATTTCGGTATGTTTTCTTATTTCCAAAATTACAAATGTTTGTTTTGTTTGTTCTTATTTTACATTAAAGTACATTTCTTGATCGTAATTCTAATATCACAGGTTTAACAATTTAATTTATGAGTATGAAAATCTTTCATTACACTTTACTTTTACTTGTTCATTGATGAAGTTCATAAAATAAGAGAATGGTACGAAATTCCAATTGCATGCTCTGATGCATCAATGATTATAATAAGTTTTGGTGTATGACTTATCTTACAAATACAGAGTTGACTAATTGATATTATTTTCTATACAAATTGTAGTGCAAATTTCTGAAATATTATTCCTTAAAAGGGGTGAATCAACTTACAAATTGAATTTCTTGATTTAATGTCACCTTGAATAAAACACCGCTTTTGGTTTAAAAGTTAACTCAATATACAGAATATATATTCAAAAGTACAAAATCTAAATCACTAAATGTCTAAAGTAATATGTTTGGAAAGTTTTTTAATTGATTTTGAAAATTTGATTTTATTTTATGTCTAAAGTTAGGTTGTTATCTAGGCTCTTTAAAGTTATGTTTTTATGAAAAGAGTAACACGATAAGAATAGAATAAAACCAGGGGAAATTTGACAATCAATCGAAGTGAGAAATACATAAAATATTTGTTGCCATCAGAAATCCTCATTAAAATGTTAGTAAAAAAAGATAAAAATGTCGGAAGAAAGCCCTTGCAACGAAAGTGAATTAATTAAAATAATGCGCTATTAATAATATGTTTTAATAAGTCACGGTAGTCTTTGTTTATTGTCTGTTAAACAGCATTATATGTAGTGGAGGAAAAAGCCTTAAGATGGCTATACAAAACCTCATAAAACTTTCAATATAATAAAGTTAATACTTAATTCTTAGATTTGGTCCTTAGAATCACCTCTATTGGTAAAAGTATTCAAAGAGAGAGTCTACATCAATTTGAGAAAAGTATATCACAATGTTTTTCTCATCCAGTATTATTGAAAGAAAATAAAATTAGAGAAAATTGATGATTAAAAAATTGTTTTCTTTTAAAGTTCGTCAAAAAGTGAGACAAAAACTAAATAATTTTTATTCATCAATTTTTTGTGTTATATGCTTTTAAGCAAAATTTATCAATACAATGCTGAAATTTTTTTTGACCACTTGCTCTTATTCAGCAAACAAAAATCAAAAACAAAATTTGTTTACCTCAAGAAGTGTATTACATCAAAGACGATTTTTAATTAATTTGGTTTTTACCTAATTAAAAATGATATATCACCGTACATGAATAGAAATTGGTGGATATAAAAAAAGTAATTAAAAATGACTTAACAATTTACTTTTAAAAAATTGGACCAAAGATTGTATTGAAAAATTATTATACATTATAGTTTAAATTATTCTTTTAATATCCAGAATAAATTATTTATTTTTTTCTTTTTAAAATAGTAGTAAAATGATATATTTTTTTTATTCAAAATAAAAAAACTTGGAGTCCATATCAAATTTGTTGATAATTAAAATACAATAAAAAGGCGCCTATTCATTAAACCGTACCTATTGTTTTTCGTATAGTTTTTTTTAAGTTCATATGGTGTTTTTATGAGAAAAGATAAATATTTTTTCATTTATATGAACTAATTTATGCTTTGTAATGCACATATGAATTAAATTTCAATGGGCACTATTTTTTTTTTACACCGCTGTTTTCAGTGTTTTATATAAAAATTTGACTGATATTATAATATTTTAGGAAAAATGTAAAGTAAATCATCGTGATTGATAGTTTCTGATATTAGTATCAATTTTAAAAACTAAAATATCTCATGTATTTGATTGAAATGTATCCAACATTAAGGCAAAAAAATAATATTTTCTTTATGGCAGCTAGAAAAATATGAAATTTTTAAAGAGATTTTTTCCTGTTTCCACTCTTATAACTATTACACTTTACAATTTTCTGATGTATCTGAGTTTAGCAAAAAATTATGAAAGTAATTGCAATTAATAAAAACATGCATCTTAATTTTTCTTGTCTTTTGTTGTAATCTTTGACTGCTAAGCTCTATAAATAAAATATCAAGATGTAATTAAATAAATATTTTTGATGAAAAATCTTAAAAATAATAAAAATCGAACTGTTGTTATAACACATCAAAAACAAGGTGATTCCAGTGTTTTGATCATAACATGCATGGAATCAAGACAAAAAGCCCGTTGGCTATTATCCCATTATGCAATAACAGTCATTGTTGATGATGTATTATTGTATATATTTGTGATATCTGTTACTTTACAACTCCTCTGATATATTTCTATTGTTGTTAATATTATTATTATTGTTATTATTAATGTGAATTGAATAAAATCTGAATGTTTTGTGCAATAATTAGACAAGTTATGATGAGATATTATTTCATTTTGTATTCTGTTGCAATTGAAATCATATCATTTTATGTTTATTTTTACAAATAGTTAAAAAAGGAAAATACATATTTTTTTTACTCTTTGCATTTACTCTGTGAATTGACTAATAGTTGAATTGTTTATTTTATAGAAATGAAATTAAAATGTTTCGTATAAATAAATGTAAAGAGGGTGCATTCTTATATTAAGGTATTTTTACATGCTCGCTGAACATTGAAATGCAGTTCGACAAGCAATATATCGATTTTTCATAATAATACAGATTAACTTTCTATCCTTTTATCAACTAAAACCAGTATTCAAATTCATGTTATGAATTTTCAAGTTCAAATGACAAAGTTCAAATAGAGGAATAGAAAAAGCAAAAAAAATTAACCGACAGAAAAAAAATATAAAATAATAATTTAATGAAACTCGGTTTTCTAGAACCTCGTGATTGTTCAGTTATGGTTGATAATAACAGTTTTAACACGTTAAAAGCTCAACTTAAAATGAATTCTTCAGTTATCGAACTATAAAAAGATTTATGATAATAATCCTTATAAAGATTTAATACTTTTTTTTAAATTATAATAGTAATCATGTGCATTTAAGATAAGTCTTATAACAATAGCTATTATACCAATTATTCTCATATTCCAAATAGAATGCATTACAATTCTATTTTTGACCACACAATAAATCCATTAATATCATTATTAGTATTATAAAAATACAAATGAGTATTATGATTAACAAAACTTGGATAAATAGAGCTAAAATTGTATGAACCTATCATTTAAACTTCTCTATTACATCTTACACATCCATTTAAACTCACAAAATAATGATGAAATGACCAAATAATATATATAAAGTAAGCCTATACACATGAATACACGATATCTAATGGATAATATTGATGTTATTTTGTTTGATTTGATTATTTGCAATACAAACATCCACTAAGCACACACCGTAATGTCACAACACATGTATGCGATAATAATTATGTCCAGATATTATGTTCACATATTGAGAGTATTGTTTCATGACTTATTGTATTGTTTGGTAAACAATAGTGGATCTATTTTACCCAAAAAAAAACTCAAACAAATCAAAACTAAGATAAATTATTTTAGTTTGAATATTTTTCTGTCGAAAAAAAATTATTTTAAAGTATGGTTGCAGTAATACAATATTTAGATGTTTAATATTTCGTTTTTTATAACAAAAAATATTGTATATTATTGTATATCATCATAAAATTGCCTATGGCAAATCATATTTGTATTTACGTCTGGAATGTAAGCGCTCCCTTCAATTTCTTCCTTTTTATAATATTATTTTAACGGTTAAAGGTTTTTTGTATCATACATATATCGTTCTCTTTTTTATCTTTCAAAGGATAAAATAATTATGAGATCTTTTTTTAACGGACTACTCTACTTTTTTTACAAAAGTTTTTATTGATTCTATATCTAATCATCTTCTAAACAAATAAAATAAACATTGTAGGTGTTACAGCTCCCTTCCTAATAAATAATGAAAATCCCTATTACATCTGATAAGTGGTCAATATCATGCATCAATTCATATTTCATTTATATTTCCCTAAATCCTTACATTATTTTCTATTTTTCCAATATGAATAAAAAATTAATACAAAAATTCCTTTTTTTCTCCTTCGTTACATGTTTAAATAAATACTACAAGAATTCTTACAACTCAATTTTTTATGGAACATGATTTTGGATTGTTGCAATATTTTTTTTCTCGTTTCCCTTTTTTTTTGTTTTGTGTATTGAATTCAACATCGAAACAAAGTATTAAATTTATATACTGACCCTTTGATATGTCAATTTATTATATTGAATACGTTTTTGAAAAATTATATTAATTTTTCGTTGTGATGTTACTGTTTTCTATTATTTTTTTTAAATAAATTTTAAATAAATCAATAAAAAATATTTTGTTGAACCATAAAACCTATTATTTAATAATTTAGTTTAAAACCAATATTTCTAAGTTAACATCTCAAATACAGAAAAATGCCAAAAAATTTCATTGTATCTCAAAAACATGAATCAAGTCCGCCTTTCTTTATAGAGGATACGGAAAATAGATATTAACATTTGTATTACGAATGATACAAATAAAACAAATCAGAATTTCATTATTAATTATTTTGTAATATTTTTTTGTCTTTAAAAAAGAAAATTAATATTTATTGTTCTTTTTTTGATTTATTTTTCAGTAGTGCTAATAATTTTTATATTTTTCTTTGCAATGATGTTTCACTTATTATCTAGTTATTTTATTTCATGAAATAAGAAATGAATAAATTACAAGTCTCACCACTTGCTGTGTCAAAGAACATTATATTAATATATATATTTTTCATACTTTACACGATATTGTCGGGGTTTTATATGTTTACCCCAAAATATTTCTTAGATGTTTAAATAATAATAATAACTTTCTTCAAATGATGCTGATTTAAAGAGTATAAGGTTATGACAACTCGTCTTATATTTTTACAGAAATTATGATACCGCCAAAGCCACCGTTGAAACAAAATGTTTATTAAAAATATGTGATTATAAAACCCTTTCATTTTGATGTCATCGTCATATTAATATATACTCAAATATTTCAACAAAATTTTTACGGTGAACTGAAGAATTATTAAATTTTAGGATTATGTTTCATGTATAAATAATTAAAGCTACTCGCATTTTAAATGCCATGTAGTGAAAGATACACGTGCACCAAAAGTACGTCTTCTTAAATTACATTTTACAATCTCGAGAATTGTTTTATTTTTGAATGGAGAAAAATATTATAAATACCTGATTATTCTTGAAAATCTCAATTTCAATACCCTTTTCCTATGTAAGTATGTATTAATATGAAATAACCCTTTTTCAAATCAATATGAAAAAAAGTATATTTTTCAGTTTCTTCTCATTCCTAATCAAATGATTTTTTTTTTATTTAAAACTAATTTATAAAGATAATTATGAATAAAATTTAATCAATATTTATTTTTAATTCTGTTAATTTTATAGCTTTATAGAATCTAATTCTCGATGAAAATTTTATTACCAGTTGTAAAAAAAATTATAAAAGTGATGGTT